>JBBJLR010060986.1:0-11351 GCA_037577145.1 Brachypetersius gabonensis
TGCCTCGGCACGTAACACTGTGTTTTCGGAAAAGATGCTGGTTATTTTGTTAAGCAGCTGTTACTGCATCCTTACTGTCGTGTTACAGGCAAGCACTTTAAAAAATGAATTAAATTTAACGTTTAACGTATTACCTCGTCAAGCGCTGTAGGCTTTGTTTTTTGTTATACTGCACTACTATGGTTCTATGACTGCAGTTTTATTTGTGCACTGCACGAACGCTGTTCGTCATGTCAAAGATGTGAAAGTTTGATTAATTGACTGAAAGATTCATTGTGTTTCTCAAATGTTAATAAATGGGATGCTCTCTGTCCCGACAATCTCCTCCGTGGTAGCAGGAGCCCTTATATACGGTAATTAAACTTTAAAACACCTGCGGCTTATAGTCGGGTGCGGCTTATATATGGAACAATCTGTATTTTCCCCAAAATCTAGCTGTGCATCGTCACGTGATCTCTATCGCAATTAAGACGATAGACCAAAATCTCTATCGATTGACAAATTTCTACCGGTTACAGGTATCTACCGGTACCATTTTCTTTATAAACAGGTAAATACAGCAATAACAATTTAATGTCATTTTGTTCAGGGGCTTCAGGAGTAGTCGTATTAACCCGCCAGTTAAAGCAGACACTGGATGGCGAATGACCTCTTTTAATTTAATTTACAGTAATAAAATACAGGGCTTTGAGACGAACAAAACAAAAACATGGTAACTATGATCACAATGACAAATTATTATTCCTTTAAACTAGGGATGTACCGAATATTCGGCAACCAAATTTTTTTTTTTAACACGACTACAGTGATGACGCAATCAACAACCACAACCTGCAGCGCCATGTCTGCCCTGTGGGAGCATTTCGATATATATAAAGAAGACATGCATAAAGCCATTTGTAAAGCAAGCATTGCTGAAATTTCTAGTGGGTGTGCATCCACAGAGACATTTTCAAGGTCGGGATTAATTTATCATATAAAATCAAAATCTCGATCGAGCACAGAAGAGGCAAGACCCTTCGAGCACACCCGTTCCATCTGTGGCTACAGTTAATATATGAGCTATGCCAGTCTTTATTTTAATACACTATTTTGTTATAGGCCTACAAAGAATGTTATATCTTTCACTTGTTCTTAATGGACGGTGTTCATGCACTTTGTTCAGAATCTTAAAATGCACTTTAATTCACTTAATGAGAGAAGTTATTTAACTGTATAATATTTAATTATATTGTGTATTGTTTTGTAACAGATAGGATCTTTGAACCATTAATATTAATTTATGTAATTTCAAGTACACACAGTCCCAGCCATAATGGCAATATTACAAAAAATTGGTGTAATAATTTCTTTCAGTGATTCCGGCCAAGTGTTTCCTCGTTTTCGGTTTTCAGTTTCGGCAAAAAAACCCCAAAACATTTCGGTGCATTCCTATATTAAACAATATATAAAATGGTTCTAATATGCAAATATAATAAAAGTAAATTAGTATTGATAACACTGACTATATAGAAACAAGGAAACAAGCATATTACCACATTACCAGGCCATCTTCTTAAAACTTGAACACGTTAAACATATAAATGTCATCTAAAATGGATCAAATGCGTTACAGAAATCGTTTATATTTCAGAAAATTACCTGTACTTTTCTT
This sequence comes from Brachypetersius gabonensis, assembly GCA_037577145.1. Taxonomy (NCBI): domain Eukaryota; kingdom Metazoa; phylum Chordata; class Actinopteri; order Characiformes; family Alestidae; genus Brachypetersius; species Brachypetersius gabonensis. The sequence goes on from JBBJLR010060986.1 coordinate 1,655, forward strand.
TAGGAATTGTAGTTGAAGTTACCATCGCCTGTTGAAACCAAGAGGCTTGCACTCCAGCGCTGAGACTCAAACACATGGCATTCCTGCTGTGTTGAGATCTCAAATGTTTTAACATGTGTTACCAGCAGTTGTTGTTTGGATCTCTGCTTTGTCTTTTCCCATTTTCTCTTTCTCCATTTTCTCCTTTCCTTTTCTCTTTGGCTTCACTTGTATCTATTTTTTTTCTCTAAAAGGGTTGTGAGTACTTTCTGGTGGCTCTGTATTTTCTATTCTAGGGATTTGGTCTTTTTCAGCTCAAATATGTCTGTGGCTGGGATTTAGTCATAAATTATCAAGCTGTATATTCAAGAGGGACACAAGGGTTCTGTGTTCATTATTCTGTTGCATCTGGCACTGAATTGTTTTTATTTTTTATGTTGTCTTACAGAAAGTAATGGTCACCTGCAAGTCTCCTTGTCCTGCTGCCCACCTACAAACAGAGCCAAAATTTACTTCCACAACTACATCAGTGGAAGCCACTGTGAGGGATTTCTGTGAGCCCAGAGAGGAAAATGTGACAATACTCTCCGGAGAGGTTTAATTATTCAGAAGCCCCAGTCTTCAGAAAACGTCCTCTGCTAAGCTTCTCATCAACACATCATCTCACAGATAAACACAAAAAATGACATTTTACCAGTACTCCGACTGGGGGAGGTTTTTCTGATAATCATAGTGTCAAGATACAGCAACGCAGTCATACAGGAGAGAAACTGCATTACTGCTCAGAGATGGATACCATAAAACACCACATTCACAATGGAGAGACACCATATCAGTGTTTGGAGTGTGGAAAGAGTTTTATTGATAAAGGTCATCTCAAAAAACACCAGCGCATCCACACTGGGGAGAAACCGTATCAGTGCTCAGAGTGTGAACAGAGTTTTATCCAACTACATCATCTGAAAACACACCAGCACATTCACACTGGAGAGAAACCGTATCAGTGCTCAGAGTGTGGACAGAGTTTTAGACAGAAATGTACTCTCAAATCACACCAGCGCATTCACACTGGAGAGCAACCGTATCAGTGCTCAGAGTGTGGACAGAGTTTTAGACAAAAGGGTACACTCCAAACACACCAGCGCATTCACACTGGGGAGAAACCGTATCAGTGCACAGAGTGTGGACAGAGTTTTACCCAACTACATCATCTGAAAACACACCAGCACATTCACACTGGAAAGAAACCTTATCAGTGCTCAGAGTGTGGACAGAGTTTTAGACAGAAATGTACTCTCAAATCACACCAGCGCATTCACACTGGAGAGCAACCGTATCAGTGCTCAGAGTGTGGACAGAGTTTTAGACAAAAGGGTACACTCCAAACACACCAGCGCATTCACACTGGGGAGAAACCGTATCAGTGCACAGAGTGTGGACAAAGTTTTAACCAACTACATCCTCTAAAAATACACCAGCGACTTCACACTGGAGAGAAACCATATCAGTGCTCAGAATGTGGACAAAGTTTTAAAGATAAGAGTGGTCTCAGATCACACAAGCACATTCACACTGGAGAGAAACCATATCAGTGCACAGAGTGTGGACAAAGTTTTAACCAACTACATCATCTAAAAATACACCAGCGCATTCACACTGGAGAAAAACCATATCAGTGCTCAGAGTGTGGACAGAGTTTTAAGCAACTACATCACCTCAGAACACACCAGCGCATTCACACTGGAGAGAAACCGTATCAGTGCTCAGAGTGTGGACAGAGCTTTAAGCAACTACATCACCTCAGAACACACCAGCGCATTCACACTGGAGAGAAACCGTATCAGTGCTCAAAGTGTGGATGGGGTTTCTCTGCAAAGAGTAGTCTCCAAAATCATGAGAAGAGAGGCTGTATCACACTTTAGAGGAAAAGAGCTTCATATATAAAATTAAGGATACACAGATGTGGAGGAGAAAAAATTGCGAGTATCTCTGTCACCTCAAGGGTCCTGTTATTTAATTCTCTGCCGAGCCGGTCAGATTTCTTTAGATGTTTGTGTGGGTTTCTGCTCAGAGCTCAGTTTTCTCACCCCAGCCATGTATAATGACAATATGCTGTCAAAATATGTGGCATGTTGACAGTCAGGAGAGTGATCTTGACTGTTTTGAAGAATTCTGTAACCTTTTTCAGCTAGTGCACTTTGAAAAACATTGATATGTATTAATTTTTGTGTCGCATGTTTGTTTAGACAGTGCTGATTTCATCAGAACACACTTCATAAAAATAACTTATTTAATGCATGTTTCATTGTTTGCTTAACTAAGTTTACAGAAAAACGAACATGATTGAAAACAAAACCAAACCCTGTAACCAAAACAATAAAAAACTCAATCTTTCAAGTTGTCATTTCAGCTTCATTGAGGCATGGATTAAAGAACTTTTTCACATAAACTGCAGGCACTCTGTTGGTAAGCAACCTTTGATCAAACGTGTGAATGAAGTGGGTAGGTAATGGATTTTTTTTTGTAATTCATCCACTGTAGAAGGAAATTTTTGATTCCCTTTTAGATTCTACTCTACCCTTCATATTTAACCCATGTATGTCTGTGTTTGGGCCCATAGTTGGGGGAGGGTGAAGAAACACTTGTCTCATGCGGATGAAAAGGGGCCTATATAAGAAATTCCATTGCCAGGGTTCTGTCTTAAGGGGCCCTGATGGAAACCAGATGTGAGGGTGGGGGCATGTGAGTGAGGCATGGGCAGGAGAAAAGCTTATAAAGAGTCTGTAAGCCTTTGTTTGGGGCCTCTCTGCAGAGATTGCCGGCTTCTCTGCAGAGACCGCCGGCAAAGTATAGGCTGATTGTCAATAAACGTCTAAAATTTCTGAACTCAGAAGCCTGGTTTCACTTTGTCCTGAACTCCAAAATTTCCATCAACACCACATGTAATATGGCTGGGGAAGCCAGAAGACCAGTGCCAGACACAAGCTGTTGTGTTTTCCATGCCCTGTGCAAATAATACTGATGCAATTTCTCAGAAAAGGCTACATTATACTGTGGGAACCTTTTATTGTTCAGATCAAGGTCTTAAAATGCCTGTGGCTGGTGTGTTATTTTACACTGATAGATATTTAAAGTGATTCTGTGATTAATAAATTTACAACTGAGCAACAAAACACTCAGGAGTCTGACTCAGTTTTTTGTAATCTTAAAGTCATCTTGGAAGTGTATTGTGGCTGTTGCACACTGCTTCTTTCGCTAAGATCAAATCTGAAGCAACTCTATTCTGGAGAACTGCTTCTCTAATTGTAGCTATTTCTACACCTAACATTGACACTGTTTGGTTTGCTAGAACTTCCCAACCCAGCTCATTTACCTTTTAATAGTTATGGTTGTCCCTGCTCCTATAAGCAAAGACCAACCTATACTCTGTCCTGGAGTAGTCCCCTGGTTACCTATGACATACCCCTTGAACCTGCCTGGAACCTTATCCATGCTTTTCTTCTCTTTCTAGCTTGGAAAAACTTAACTCAATTCAGTTTTATTTATATAGTGCTTTTACAACCAAGTTGACACAAAGAGTCCAGGTCCGAGCCCCTAGTGAGTGACGGAGGCGAGGAAAAACTCCCTCAGCTGGAGGAAGAAACCTGGGGAGGAACCAAGACTCAAAAGGTCGACCTGGAGAGAAAGCACCAAGAATCTTTATGGGGTTAAATAACAAAAGGGCTGTTTGGACCCTGCCGGAATTACAGTCGATATATTACCTAACATCCCCTCCAAGCTATACATCATCCCATGTCCTGTGTATGTGTAGTTTACTGGAACTTTTACTTGATGTGTGTGTGTTCCGTTAGATACAGTACCATTTTCAACCCAACAGCTATGTTAAAATTTTTCTTTACCCAAATAATAGTCTGGACTATTTCCTAAACACAAACAATAATCAGCACTTGGATGCTCATAAATCTGGAAAGAATGAATGTTTTTCAACATTTGAGGCCTAGAATAAGAACCTGGATGAGTGTATGTGCTATTACACACAGTGCTCCAATTTTAACTATGCACTTTTTTTAAATGCCCTGTATACCTGCAAAATTCACTTATATGGTAAATCATAAAAAGCACACCTTTCTCATAGAATCTCAGCACGTATTGCTGAAACCAGAACTAAAACAAAAACCTGTGAGAAAGATTGATAAACCCAGACACGGCTCATTATGAAGCATGTGTTTACTGCCCATACAAATGCTGCATTGAAATAGGTTTCTAGACCGGACCCACCTCCTGGAGTCCCTTATTATATAGTCTAAACATTTTATTATTATTTACACTTTTTCTTGTGGCAAAGCACCATCTCACTTTCCTTCTATGGCAGGAACTTTATAGGATAACACAATCCTCTGTCTACTTTATAAAAAAGGACCTAAACATTTCTTTGTAATAGAATTTATTTGTATAAACTCTTCTTAATTTAATATATCTTTTCTTTATCTTCCATTTTTTTTCTGGATAACTTCTGTAAAGTGCCCTTGAGAGTTGTGAAAGGTGCTTATAAATAAAATGTATTATTTTTTGTATTTTTATTGTTATTATGAATATATTATTATTATTATATTATTATTATATTGCTATTATAATATATTATTATACTTTAATTATTATTATTTTATATTATTATTTTGATGTTTCTTTTGTTGTTATTAACAACAACAACAATAATGATAATGATAATGATAATAACAACAACAACAGCAACAATAATAATAACTATTGCTCCCAAAACATTTTAATTTCATTTTAAACTCAGTTTAATACATTACTCTTAACAAAAATAGAAAGGTAAGCCCATACAGACTGTACTGTAGTTAATGCACTGGCATTTTCTTTGATATAAACAGGTAAATAAAGTAATACATTTGTGTAATTTAGTAACAAAAATACTAGGGATGCACCAAAATAATTTTTTGGACAGAAACCGAAAATGAGGAAACACTTGGCCGAAAACCGAAACTGAAACACAGGATTCTTTTTTTTAATTTTTAAAAGAATCTGTTACAAAACTATGAACATATTTATTTAGCATTCATAAAATGTGCAATATAAAATATAATTTGAAACAAAATATTTTACTTGGCCCCACTGAATAGCCTAAAAGTAAGATAGCTGAAATATTATGCAATTAAATATCTTCTCTCATAAAAAAAAAGTATTCAGGTGCTTTTTAATATTCTGAATGAAGTGCATGAACAAAGTGCATTCAGAACAAGTGCTTTAAAAACTGGTGAACAACATTCTCTGGAGTCCTTTAACAAAATAGTGTATTAAAAACAGAGACTGGCAGCCCATATCTTAACCATAATCACGGGAAAACTTTCTTGCCTTTTCAAAAACACAAAACACAGTGTGTGTGCTCTAAGGGTCTGCCCTCTTCTGTCCTCCATTCTCTGTGCCTTTGTGGATCCTCCTCTCTAGAAATGTCGACATTCCACGCTTTACAAACGGCTTTCCCAGTGTCTTTCTGTTGGGGGTTTTCCACTGACTGGTACCAGTTCCGTTTGGTTCAACTGTACTGGCTTTTTTGCTTCTCCTTATCTAAAATCTGAACGTTTGCATTAGCGCTAGCATTAGCATTAATACTAACATTGCTTCGTTAAGCCTTGTCTGGTAAGCCAATTGTCTCCCTTTTGTGGCAAACAGCCACAAACCAAGGAAAAGTAATAAAGCTTAGAGCCTCTTCTCCGGCTGCTTCTCAGAATGTTTGGTCACTATAGCAACCAGCTATAGTGGAAAAGCTGGTCCAAAACCAAACTGAACAGAGTACCGAGCTGGTACCAGTCAGTGGAGAACCCCCACATGAGCCCACACTACAAGCATGTTGACTGTAATCTAATTTGGCTGGTGCAGTCTGCAGTTCTTGATTAAGTCATCACTGTTTTGGCCGCGGTGGCCGGATATTCGATGCATCCCTAAAAAATACAGTATCATCAGTGATCACCAATAATTTTTACAGTTTGTACAACTTGCCGTTCATCTTATTGTAGAGACAGACATTTGGACGGCGACTGAGCTCAACAGCCTCTTTTAATTTAATTTACAGTACAGTAATAAAACTACCGGTTTTATTTTTCGATATATCACACAATGCCGACTAGTGGGGTGCATCCACAAAGACTTTCTCAATGTCGGGATTAATTTATCATATAAAATCAAAACATCCCCATCTAGCACAGAAGAGTGAGACCCTTCAAGCACACTCACTCCATCCAAAATAATTAATACACTACTTTGTCAAAGGCCTACAGAGAATGTTGTTTATCTTTCAGCAGTTTTAAAACACTTATTCTGAACGCACTGTGTTTATGCACTTCATTCAGAACATTGTTGATGGAAATTTTTGGAGTTCGGGACAGAGTGAAATCAGGCTTCTGAGTTCAGAAATTTAGACGTTTATTGACAAACAGCCAACACTTCGTCGGGATCTCTGCAGAGAGGCCCCGAGCATAGATTTCAGACCCTTTTATCCATGTCTACTCTCCTGCCCGCCCCTTACTCACATCTCCCCCAATGTAATTTGAAGCATGCCCCCACCCTCACATCCGGTTTCCATCAGGGCCCCTTAGACAGTACCTTGGGCATGCATAGGCCCCTTTCTATCCACCTGAGACAAGAATTACCTCACCCTCCTTACCTAAGGGCCCCCAACACAGACGTATATGAGGTAATCATGAATTCCCCCCAACTATGGGCCTAACACAGATGTATATGGGTTAATCATGAAGTGCAACATAGAATTAGGAGGGAATAAAAAAATCTCCTACAACATTAAAATGCACTCGAATTCCCTTGTTTTATGAAAGAAGATATTTAATTGATATATTTAATATTTAATTTAATTTAATAATATTTCAGCTATCTTGCTTTTAGGCTCCTCGTGAGTGGGGCCAAGAAAAATATTTGATTTAAAAATGTATTTTATATTGTGCATTGTTTGAATGCTAAATAAATATTTTCATAGATTTGTAACAGATTTATTCTTTTAACGATTTAATAATAATAAACTCTTTCAGTGTTTTGGTTTTGTTTTTGGCCAACTGTTTCCTCATTTCAGTGCATCCCTACTATTTATGTTACAAAATAAGTAAATTTTTCTTATTTTATTTAGAATTTAGTTTATTTAGAAAAAAATCCCAATAAGGTCTTCGATAAACTCTAATCAAAGGAAGCTCACCACGAGAAGTAATAAAAGTATAAAAGAATGAGAGTATTTCTTGCAGCAAGGGAACAAGTTTAAGAGAAGAGTTGTTCTGAATCTTAAGCGTGTGCTTTGCCATTTGTTTAGCAGTCAGCAATGTGTGTGTGTAACATCACTGTTTTTACCTTGTCAAAACAAAAGTGTGTATCTTCTCCGTTCCCGGACACTTCCAGCTGGATCACTCCGTCCTTCTATCAGAGATACAGAGAAGACAGAACTCACAGGGAACATATAAAAACAAAACCACAGCAGAGATTAACTTCAGGTTACAGGATTATAAAACTCAAAGGTTTCTTAAAGAGTACATGTGTGATTGAACTCGCTAATATACAGTATATGAACTCTAATAACAATAATGATTTAATATGAAAGAAACTTAATTAAGGATAATATTTCTCTAACATCTCCCTCCTGTTTATACTGAAAAGTTTCTGGGCCAATACAGTTAAGAACATCATTGTTCAACACTTCAGAAGATTTTCATTGAACACATCATACAACTGACTGGCTCTGACGGGTTGCTTACACAGGCATCTCAAAAAATTCCTGTCGACCAACATTTTCATACTGACTTTGGAATTCGACCTGGACTCCGACAGGCTGGGGCCGCAGGGACCTCTGGCGATCAACCTCAACGTCAGGCCCCTCTTTCTTTAGCCAGGAGCATATCCAGGGCCATCTGCTCTGCCAACCCGCATATAGCATCTCTGGTGTAATTCACAAAGCGTGTATTAACAAATGTAATTGATCAAGTCCACATTTTAATTTATTGTAACCCACCAGAATAAGAAAGAATCAAACTCCACAGCCACCTGATCTTGTATTTTAAACTCATCAGCCACCACACATCAGCTCTGCTCATAGTTTGGCCCCTAACTGGTCTGGCCAAAACCCTTGGCTTGGATCAGACACATTTTTTGCAGCCTGATAAAGTTCTGGTCCCAGGGTTCCCACGCTTCGACCGTCTCGGTCTTCCAAAAGGAAGCCTGCATCATTCCTTCATACAAGGCAACAGTTGGAGGCAGAACCTTAGATTTTACTAGTGGGAACAAAAGTGAGAATGTTTGACACGCTTCAGTAGTCGGAGTATATGACTCCTTATACAACTGCAGCATGAATTTAATCCCATCAGGACTGTCTTCAGTGTTCATCCTGAATGTGATGGTTGCCATGTGTGGTCTAGCCTTAGCACAGGCAATGCAGTCCGATTTGTCACTTTGATGAGTGGTGTATAACATCTACTCCAACCTCTACTTTTTATCCCAAAATCCTGTTTCCATAGCTATAGTGTCCTCAACAGTTAGTTTAGCCAGGAATTTAATCACCTGATCAGGGCCAACACAGGGCCCTACACTCTGATTCTTGTTCTTATAGGCAATTTCCTGTGGTCTCAGGGCATTAATAGTCACCAGCTTTAAAGGATCTTTTCCTGACACACCACTCCTAGAACATATGTGCCATTAGCTTTTATATCAGGATACTTCAGGGTCAAAATCAGAGGGTTACACTGATTATAACTACACTTACTTGGAGTACCTTGCTTTATGAGCGTCAGTCTGCTCTGCAGGGTAGGGTTGTCTACGGCACTTGGATCATACCCCCAATGCTCCTGTGAGGTGTGTGCAATAACATTACCCCAAGATTCACACAAGCATCCAGGGATAAGCCGGTACCGACCATACCGACTCCTATAGCTAGTGCATGTGGTCGTGGTCACACACAGATACATATCGCTCCATCACCAGGCCTTCTGGTCTCCAGATCCATAGTCAATAACACTGCAAAAATCAAACTCTACCACACAGTCAACACCTTCAGTACAATTAATAACGAGGTCAGTATTCCATTTGTCTTTTACTGAGAGAACTCCAATAGCTCTCTCCATCACAGCGAGTCCGTAGGACCTCTTCACTCTGTCTGTGGCACTCTTATTGGAACACTCAGCATACAGCATGCAGCATTCTTTTCTCCACATTTATTCTCCAGGGTTCATCCTCCTAAGAGAAAGGGAATGGTAAACATGATTGACAGTGTTCCGAGTATACACAGTGTGCCTCTCATTCCACATAGGCCAGGGTGAAGAATAGGGTGCCAGGGTTTTCTATTCTGGACAAAATCTACTGATTCCCCCCATTCTGCACTCTCTACGCTGTAGGGATCTCCCTGCTTCACTGGGTTTGAGATTAATTCTGTCTAAATGCCAGAATTCCACTTTGTAGTCCAGATTTCCCCACGCATTAGTTTGTGTTTACATTTTTTATTAATTTTAGAAAATGTTTAAAAATATGTTTTCACATTTCCATTATGGACCATTTTGTTTAAATTAAGTCTGTAATGTAACAAAATGTGCGAATTGTGAAGGGGTGTGAATACTTTCTGGTGGCATTTTATTTTCTCTAGGGATTGGGTCTTTTTTCAGCTCAAATATACCTGTGGCTGGGATTTAGTCATACATTTATGAAGCAAGAG
>JBBJLR010061044.1:0-11350 GCA_037577145.1 Brachypetersius gabonensis
ATATAATTATGTTTTCTAGAAATATAATCTTTTTCCAGATATACTCTATATTTGAAAAGCTTTGTGCAATTTTTTTGTATCAGTTAGTCCAATTTCCATATTAACACATAGATTACAAAATTGCGAATATAAACCGACAGCCTTAGTACGCTCACATGCTCACGCAGAACTGAACATGTTTAGAAAAAGGCAGGTGGTGTCAGTGCTGCGCTCCCAGCGGTTACCGGATGTCCAATTATAGCATTTCTCAGGTATTGTTTTCAGTGGCAGACTATTTACTTGGAGCTGTTCGGGCTAATCCGCCCCCTTGGCAGCCCATGCCAGTCAGATGCTTAGAGCTCACATGACAGGAGCTGAGCCCTGGTAATATGGGATTTATACAGACATGCTCACTTAGACCTGAGCCAGGAAAGGGCAGAGGAGAAGGCAAACGAGATGCTGCTCTTCCTGCGTCATTTAAAAGTCAAATTAGCGCTCGACACCACGCTGCCCCTAGCTAGCCTGCACACTGGACCCTCGACCGGGGAAAGAGTGTCTCTGAGCTCTCGCCTCAGTCCTCTCACTTTCTCCGGCCCTGTCGGAGCAGCATTAGCTGACCTTTGAACTGAGGAATATCCTGGAGGATTAGACAGGCCCGGGTCAAGCCTCTGTGTAGCTGTATTTACCCCCGCCCTCTCCGAGTGTGTGTTTGTGTACGTGCGTGAGGATTGTCCTCAGGACTCTCGAGACATTTCGTGTGAGTGCGTTCCGCGCTTGGACGCGGCACTCGAGATAATTATTTGCAAATGTCAGCGCCTCGAGTTTATTTGAGATGGGCAAATATAACTTGACGGCATGATGCAGATGTTGGGAAGCATAACTTACATTTTAGCACATAGAGTGTCTTATGCACTGGGTGGGTTTTGTAGGAGACTCCTCATTACAAACACTGACCTTGTATCTGCACTCGTTGTCCTTTTTATCGACTTCTCTGTCCAAACAGGTTCACGATTCAGCTTACAGTTGCAGAATCTAGTCCATATAATTATCACTTGTTAGCCCCCCTTTACCCACTTTGTTAGGCGTTGCCTGCGAACGCGATGGCCACAAAGTCGCAGGTCCGGACTCCCACTTTGGGGCAGCTCGTGGCCTAGTGGTTAGGGAGTTGGCCATGTGACCAGCAGGTTGTGGGTTCTGCTAGTGGCACCACTGAGGTTCCCTTGAGCAAGGTACCATCCCCACACACTGCTCCCCGGGTACTGTGTTCCTAGAGGTCTACTGCTTTGCTTGGTAAATGAGTCACATCCTGACATGAGTGTGTGTGTGTGTGTGTGTGTGTGTGTGTGTGTGTGTGTGTGTGTGTATGTGTGGTTGTGCATAGTTGCTGTTCTTTACTATTTAGCTGTAAGACAAGGTTCAGTCAACTGTGCAAAAGAAACCTATAATATTTAAGATAAGCAGTGACTGTTTATCCACATTAATATGACTAAATATACTAAATAAAAAACAAAATAGAATGAACACAAACCCCATTCTACAGTAAATAGTGATGTTATGTATATCAGTGAGTTCTTGGTGAAGTTCAGTATTACTGTAGTTTCATCAGAAATCTGGTTTGACTCCATCAGTCCTTCATTAAATTAAATCAGGAGCTGCTGATGGAGTTTCACAATCCAAACCACGGCTGGAGGAACCGAGGAGGAACCTGGAACCAAACCTGTGTTCTCCTCACCAGCTCACACAGTATCAACTACTTTTACACACGAAACTAATCTTGATGCTTTATGGGTTTTTTTTATTCTAATATTCACTTTGCTGGCAGAAAGACACTTCATCACACGCTGAGAAAAATTACTTTAAACTATTTGCACAGGTGACTTGAACAGTTCTGTATGTGAGTATATGTGCGCCCTGAGTTTGACAATGGAAGTATCATGTCTCAGAGGCCAGACGGTGTGAGTCTGCATGCGAGGATAAAGAGGCTTAAATCCGAAAGCTTCGTTGCCCTTTCCAGGTTGGCGCTTGGTGCCAATGTCAGTGACTTGACTCTCTCATCGTTCTTAAAGCAACGGTACGGTCAAAGAGTGTCATAGCCTCAGAATTACATAATTACTGCCACGGTAATGCAGCCCAGCCAAACCTGATCTGATGAAAGCCACTGCTGTCAGTTAGCATTTACTAATTATAGTCAAGGGTTGTAATGCACCATGTATACAGGCATCTCTGAGATTATTCTGATGAATGATATAATGCTATACAATTATATAATTATATAATGATACAAAGTCCAGGTTGATCAGTGTGGTCTTAAAGAAAAGGGGTTTTTTTTGCCTGTGCTTTTAACCAGTGCTGGCCAAACCTGTCCTGAATCATCCCTGATTGTGACTCTTTGGACAAAAAAAAGGAATCTCACACTGGACACAACATATTAGCATTTTGTATGCATATCTTATGAAGTTTAAAGTGATTATAAAGTTTAAAGATAAGATTAACCTTTATTAGCCCCACAAGTGCGAAATAAAAACAATAGAATTAAAACTATACCAACAGTACAGTATGTAAAGTACACAATACAAATAATCTAGAAATGTAAATGTGGACATGTGTATTGAAGAATATATATGTATATGTACGCATAAGTAAACTTAGATAAGTGTATGTATGTATGTATGTATGTACACATTGAGTATATAATTAGAGCATTAACACAAAGGTCGACTAGTTGACTACGGAGGCACCGTGTCGATGCCCCCTGAAAGAAGTTGACCAGTCATGTGTTTTTTTCCTCTCTCTGCCTTCGCTTGTGTACACAATGCAATCTCTGCCTCTGATTGGCTTACACTGACACGCATTCCTTGGTTTAACCAATTATTATAGTCCTTTCATAAAAGGGGCGGTACCGTTGGCGCGAGGGGAATCTAAACATGAGATCACAACAAAACTAGAGACATGCAGCAGAGAAGACAGACACACATCACATGTGTGGAGATCCTTCACTCTAGACACGCAAACAGCACGGAGACCTGCAGAACCTGCAAATTGGTGTTAAAGTGCTTTCACACCTATAGTTCGACACCGGAAACAGACATTTTCAGAAAATCGCACCACTTTCAATAATCATGGAGGAACAGCTTTGCATTGCGCTCATGGCGCTGATCCTCGCGCATTACATTGTAGGTGCAGATCATTTTTTCAGACAATTCATTTCGAACATGATTTGGTGTGCACTAAACGCTGTAGGTGTGAAAGCACCCTTAAAGTACAGCAACAGTACCAGCGTTCTGTATCTGGTGGTGGCCTAGTGGTAGGATACTTGCCTCTGGTGCAAGAGGTCATGGGTTCAAATCCTACCTTCAGCATGCCACCACTGGGTCCCTGAGCAAGACCCTTAACCCCAAGTTGCTCCAGGGAGACTGTCCCCTGTAGTTAAGGAATGGAATTCTCTTTGGATAAAAGAGTCTGATAAATAATGTAAATGAAATGACTCCACTAGTTAACATGGCTAACGCTAGCACTGCAGAGAGTCATCCAGTCCAGAGGATGCTGAGTGGCTGCGCGGTGTAAGCTGTTTCCACTTTCTGTTCTACACTTAAATTCACCAGAAAATTCCAGGGACCAGTCTTTGTTTTGTTTAATTGTGGTGTTGACTGTTAATGTTACAGAGAACTTTAATACACTGTGTGTGTGTCGACTCGACTTGACTTTGCTGACCGACTAGTCGACTTGAAAAAATCTGTAGTTGGTAATGCCCTAGTATGTATACTTGTAAGGGAAATGTTCAATAACTTGCTTGTAGGTGTAAGTTTAATAGTGACTACTTCAGTAAAGAGTTCTACAGAGCTGCTGCCTCTCTTTTTCATTTTAAACATTTGCTGATGTATCTATCTGACATAACAGACATATCTTCCAAATGAGAGAGATTGGCATTTGTGTTTAAAAAATGGTCTAACCTGTTGTAAATCGAGATGTGATTGATTGTTTTCATCACTTTCTTTTTATGCTAGTAGACACTTAATGAATAAGGCCTTCAGTCCTGAAGACCAAACCAATGAGAAAATTTTTTTGGCTGCAGCTTTCTTAATGTTTAGATGTGGCAAAATGATGTTTTTTTTTATAAACATGATGATCCTATAGAATTAAAAAGAACAAAAATGACATGAATATGGGTTGCCAGTCATCATTGCACCTTCAAAGTCTTTAGAGTTTCCTTTTGCTTTCTCACCTCTTCAGAACACCAAAAAGAGATTTTTCTGCTATACTTTTCTGTGTAAACCGATTATAATAAAATAAACTGTGTTTGTTCCTACCACGTTTCCACAGATCCATTAATGAAATTGTACTATTACATTTATGAGTTTAATCATTAGAACATTTCAGTGTCATCTAGTTTGATGTTCTTAGTATTTAGTGTTCTTTTACCTAAAATAATTACATGGCACTTTTGTGTTTGTGTCACACACTTACCCAGTCAATACCTAGAACCTGTTAAGTCGTTCGGTGTAATTTAGTTACACTGTCTAGGAACTCAACTCATGTTTATCTAGAATTTTGGAGCTTGTACCTCACATTTATCTTGTTAATACCTGAAAAAATACCTTTCTACTGGATACAAACTGATAAATAACAGATGACCAGTGACACACAGTGCTGTGCAAAAGTCTCTGAGGTTCCTGTGCAAACTGTTTAAAGACATTCATCTGATCATTGAGGGACTTTCCTCAAATACAAATCCACAATTTAACATTAGACTAAGTGAAAACAATCAAGAAAGCATAATATTATGTCAAGGTTTGTTTTGTTTGTAAAAGTAGTTGATATTGTGAGAGAATATCGGTTCCAGATTCCTCCTCGGTTCCTCCATCCGTTGTTTGGGTTTGTGAAACTCCATCAGCAGCTCCTGATTTAATTTAATGAAGGACTGATTGAGCTGAATCATGTATTTGAGGTATTTAATGAGAACTATAATGTAATACTGAGCTTCCATGATTAAAGATCTGGGAATTACTAAGCAAACACACCGGCATAAAATCCCTATTTACGGTATAATTATTATTTGTAAGTGTTACAATGTTAGCTTTCAAAAGCATATACTGCTCAGCTAAACAGGTTTTGAATATAATGTTCACAGGTGTCTAAGCCTTTTGCATGGTACTTTACATTGTACAAACATGCACATATCTTTCAACTGGTACTGTACTTTGTAAAGACCTCACATAATTGGTTAAAAAAATCAACAATTCCTGGTTTTCAATCAAATATCAAGCAAACCAAACAGTAAAACGATGTTGTGTTTATGCTGAGTCAAGTCAACATGAAAATGTTACGAGAATGATAGTGATTGACGCGTCAAGCAGCTAATGGAAAAACACTTGTGAAGTCAGATGGTCTGTGAGCTTGCCAGACTGTGGTAGCGAGGCCCAAATTAGACTCCTAGTAGGGCCCGCATCCCAAGTCCCTGGAGCTTTAAGCCAGCTTAATCGCTTCCTCAGTTCAATGGGAGAGATGATGTTACTCAGTAAAACACCAAGGAGACTTAATTATCCCATCACTCTCCCACTCGCACCACATACGCAATCGAAACCCGCCTTGCAAACTTTTTCTGCACCCGGGTTGTGGGATAGTTTCAAAAAGGGACTTTTGGTGGATGTTTCTTTTGGTCCTGAAATATCCTGGAACATCAACCCCAAAGCTGCTTGATACCATTTAGCGAGCTCTAGTTCTGTGGCAGCATCCAAGAAGGCAAAAACACCCCTATCTCTCCAGGGGAAATGCATATAATTAGAAAAAACATCAATTGTTTTACTCTAGAAAAGTTCTCACTCATTTTTCTAGCCACACACTTTTCTAGTTACTTGGTGCCATATGGGGTTTTTCCACTGACTGGTACCAGCTCGGTTTGGTTCAACTCAACTCGCTTTTTTGCTTTTCCATAACTAAAATCTGGTACCCGGTACCATTCTTATTACCACCTTGGCTGAGGTTCCAAGTGTGCTGAACCGATACTAAATGATGACGTGTACATATGGGAGGTTACTAATTGGTGGTCACTATGGTTTCGTCAGTGTTGTTGATTGAACGTTAGCATTAACGTTAGCATTAGCTAACACTAATGTTGCTTCTTTAAGCCTTGACTAGTGCCAATTGTCTCCGTTTTGTGGCCACAAACCAAGGATAAGAACCAAGGATAACAAACAGCCACAAACCAAGGATGAGAAATAAAACCTCTCTGATTTCATCCTTGCTGATTAGTGTAATGATGCCAGGTAGTTCACCTCAGCTTAGAGCCTCCACTCGCGCTGTTTCTCAGAATGTTTGGCCGCTATAGCAACCAGTTGTATTGGAATACTGTAGGTCCGAAACCAAACTGAACAGAGAAGAACCAAACTGTACTGAACCGAACTGGTACCAGTCAGTGGAGAACCCCCTATAGATCGGGGTCCCCAACCATCGGACCGCGGACCAGGTATTGGCCTGTGAATCATTTGGTACTGGGCAGCACAGAAAGATAGAATGAAAATATTTTTTTTATTATCCGGGTCATCAAAAGTTTAGCTCAAACATGAGTAACAAACAAACACTCTTTGTTTTTAGCTGCCATAGAGAAACCTCAAAATAACTGTTTTAGTGCTCTAAAGAACCTTTTAATAAATGGTGTGTGTTTTAGTCAGTGTAGCCCAAAGAAAAGGGTGACATTTTACTTTTACCTGCCCTTTTAACTAGTGTCAGCAAGCATCCAGGCCTTTTCAGGATCATCCCAGGTTTTGACTTTTTGTCCAGAAAAAAAGGAAAGCCATACTAGATATAACACGCAAGCCTTTATGTATGTTAGCATTTGTTATGATGTTGAAAGTGCTTCATTTTTGTTCAGTCTTACCATTTGCCTATTAATAAACTGAGATTACCCTAAATGTAGACACAGTTGTTTGGGAAATTCTAAGTTATCTGAAACCAAATAACTTTTTAGATATTCATTGAATACTCATAAATCTATTTATCAAATAAATAGATTTACCGTGTTTCTCTAGGGCAAGGGTGTCAACAAAGGGCCAGTGTGGCTATAGATTTTTGTTATAACCAGAGGCCCACCTTATTTAACCTGGTTTAAGTAATTAAACAGTTAATCTGGTACTCCTGCTTGTGTAAAACGAAAACTCCTCACCACACTGGCCCTTTGCTGATAAGCTTTAACACATCTGTTCTATGGAATCAAGCAAAGAACCCTGACATAAGAGCAGCAAACAATAGGATAAAAATTACCAACAGTACAGTAAGTACACTATACAATCTAGAAATATAAAAATGGGTGTGTGTATTGTAAAAAGGTATGTATCTATATTTGTATTTATTATCTATAAATAGTATATTTATATAAGTATAGATTGAATATATGTATCTATATATTTATGTACAGCATACATGGTGGGGTCACGGTCTGGTCAGCGACCACTAGGGGTAGCTGAGTTTATGTGTTTGTTTTTTATGTCTGGACTCTTATTTTGACACCCTGAGTACACTGGCCTGTGAATTGGGTTGAGCTGTGGGTACTCAGGGTAAAGTGTTTCTGTCAGGTTATTGGTTGTGTGTTCATGTGATTCATGTATTTAAGTTCTGTCTTTAGTTTCCACGTTTGTCGGTCATTGTACATGTCATGTGTTAATGTTTTTTTGCCTGTTCCTGTGTCACGTATTCCCGTATCCTGTTTCACGTAATCCTGTATCCTGTTCCACGTATTCCTGTTCCTGGTTCCCTGTTTTGTGTTCTGCGTTCTGTTTAAGTTATCGGCCCTAGCGCCAGGTTTTGTTTCTTGTTTTGTTTTTGTTTAATAAAGTTTCCAAGAAAGACATGGCAGCTCCCTGGACTCCTTTACCACCTTGGGTTCAAGGGAGCCCCCGTGACAGAATGACCGACCATACCATGACAAGCCGAGCGGGCTGCCAGCTCACAGAGTGGAGCTCCGCCCCCAAGGGAACTCTTCCTCGGGGAACTGACGACAGCCCCGCAGTGACAAGAACATTGGAGGGAAGGCAAGCAGGACCCAGCTCGAGGCAAAATCAGTGGACAATCCGTGAGCTGTTAAACGGCGGTGATTCGGATGACAGTGATGAGGACCTGGGCTTCTGGTGGGACGGGTCGATCGACGGATCCCCGATCATTGATCCGAGGCGCTTTGTGGATCCCCATGTCATCGACTCGACCACGGATGGGCTCCCACTCAGGCTCGCAATCAAGCGAGAGGGGAGATCCACGGGTCGAAGACAACGGAGGCGTGGGGGTTCACGCCGGGTCCGTCGGCTGCCTGGTCCACCGTTGCCCGGGAAGTCAGGAACTTCATCCGATTCTCAGCCGCTCCAGCTTGTCATCCTCCTTAGGACCAGCGAGTCTCACTCCCTGCTCGGGAGGCTGGGGAGTGGTGGAGCGAGAGAGGTGAAACTGCCATCACCCACGATACACCTCAACCTCCACACAAGAACAACAGTGTGACCGAGAAAGCGACTGGCGCGATTCAAGAGGCATGCACCAAGCAGCAACCACCACCATCTCGGCTGGTGCCTGCTCCCCGCCTGCAGCGTCCTCAGCCCAGTCTCAAGCAGCCACCCACGCCAGCACCACGGCAGAAGCCCCCAGCCACCAGGCTAGAACCTGGAGAGAGTAGCAGCTCAGCGGTCAGTCTAGAAAGGGAGACTAACGACAAAAGGAGAATACAGGACTACCTCGGCCCTAGGGTAATAGTACAGGGCGAGCTAGCAAAGCCTCAGATTCCCTTCCCAGTGTCAGAGAGTGCTCCTGCTAGAGCGGTGGACCCAGAGAGCTCTATAGGTCCAGGTTTAGCCTGGCTAGTGGGATTCCTGGGGGGGTTAGCCAGTGCTATGGGTGTAGCGAGTAGGCCCCTGTCTCGAGCAAACTTAGCCACAGACCTAAAAATGGGGTCTGGGGAGGCTGGGAATGGGGGTACAGACGCCAAATGGAGGGGAAATTCCCCCATGTATTTTTTGGTGGGGAGTAGTGGGGTCACCGAGGTGGACAGGGGAGGTTCTAGGGCAGTAAGGGCCACTGGAGGCTTCGGTGATGAGAGCTGTGGCAAGAAGGACGATACCAGAGGGCTCGAGGTGAGCCGTGATGAGCCCCACGGAGAGGGGTTCAGGCCGGACGGCTCGGGAGAGACTGAGGTGAGTCACAGCAAGCCCCACAAAGAAGGCTCCGTGCAGGAAGGCTCGAGAGGGCTCGAGGAGAGCCATAGCAAGCCCTGCGAAGAGGGGTTCGGACTGGACTGCATGAGAGAGCTCGAGGAGAGCCATGGCGAGCCCCGCGAAGAGGGGTTTGTGCCGGAAGGCTCGAGACAGCTCGAGGGGAGCCGCGATGAGCCCCGCGTAGAGGGGTTTGTGCCGGGAGGCATGAGAGACCTCGAGGGGAGCCGCAACAAGCCCCGCGGAGAGGGGTTCATGCTGGGAGTGCTCCAGGAGAACCGTGATGAGCCCCGCGGAGAGGGGTTCGTGCAGGACGGCTCGGGAGTGTTCGAGGAGAACCTTATCGAGGCCGACAGAGGTGGTCTCATCCCTGGTGTTTCAAAGGGGTTTGCGACACAGACCCCAGACTATTGGACTGTGGACTTTATGCCAGCCTCCGTGTCTACACTTCCTAGGAAGAGGAACCCCGGACCTGTGGACAGAGACTGTGTCCAAGGACTTTCACCCGCGTCATCCGGACTGGAGGGAACCAGCCCAGACCTGGACTAAAGGGGTCAAGGACAGTAAGAGTGAGTGGACACTGTCTTTGCCGCCGCTGTCCCCCACCCCTTTGTGGGTTTTTTTTGTTTCTTTTGAGTTTTTTGTAAGCCCCGGAGGTACGTTCTGAAGGGGGGAGGGGGGTACTATCACGGTCTTGGTTTATGTGTTTGTTTTTTATGTCTGGACTCTTATTTTGACACCCTGAGTACCCTGGCCTGTGAAATGGGTTGAGCTGTGGGTACTCGGGGTAAAGTGTTTCTGTCAGGTTATTGGTTGTGTGTTCATGTGATTCATGTATTTAAGTTATGTCTTTAGTTTCCACGTTTGTCGGTCATTGTCCATGTCATGTGTTAATGTTGTTTCGCCTGTTCCTGTGTCACGTATTCCCGTATCCTGTTTCGCGTAATCCTGTATCCTGTTCCACGTATTCCTGTTCCTGGTTCCCTGTTTTGTGTTCCGCGTTCTGTTTAAGTTATCAGCCCTAGCGCCAGGTTTAGTTTCTTGTTTTGTTTTTGTTTAATAAAGTTTCCAAGAAAGACATGGCAGCTCCCTGGACTCCTTTACCACCTGGGGTTCAAGGGAGCCCCCGTGACAGATGGTTTCTATAAGACTACAGGTGTTTCACCAAGAAAAATAATACAAAAGAACTTCACAATTATCACTTTTTTATTGGTGTGAAACAAAAAAAATGCTCATTAAAATTAGGTTGCTCTTCTAATTTCAGCTCCTCAATAGCGTTAAAGTTCTATGCAGCTCTGGTCAAAAATGCGAAACAGCCAGGTGGATAGAATTCATCTATAAGGCAAGAAAGCATTTAGATATGTTTTCTTGGTTTTTTGAAATGTTGTTAATTATGTACTGTTGAAAAAACATTACTATTATATGTTGGTAAGATATACACAAAAAAATACTTTTTGTATTTTGTAGTGATTTAACACTAACTATGAGGAAATTGAGGGAAGAGCAGGAGAGAGATAATACATCAAACTGTGAGGCAGCAAAAGCAGAACATGGAGGTGAAGTATTTTGGTCAAAACATCAAGCTGCCCAGGGGCATGGCGAGGTACTGAGTTTGTTTCGCGGTGCGTGCCAGGGATGAATATATATTGAGGCTGGGAAAGTTAACGCATTATTATTGTGTGAACGCATTGTTTTCTTAGCGCCAACAATTATCTTATCGCGTGTTTATAAAAACGCAGGTTTTTATAAATCCTTCTATTTTAAAGGTTCTATGCTTTCACTGAAGTAATGTGAGCATTGAGCTATTTAATATAGCGGCGAACGTGAAGGGGACATAAAGACACGCTTTCTTCCAAACAAAAACATATTTTTATTTCTCAGCTCAGTCAGTTTAAAACCAGGAGGGTGGAGGACGGTGAGTGGTGAGAAGGACTCAAACTAACTACATAACAACACAAACACATATTTAACACATAATAATAATATAATATGATAGTATATCCCTACTGCTACTAACACAAGCTACCCCTCTCTAATATTCCCCCAAACAACAGAAAAGGCCAACCACCTACCTACCCACTATATGGTTTTCTACCCCAGCGTAAACCAACCGTCACGTACAATGCTCACATTACTTTCATCTTTAAAAGACAGCCCTAATATATATATACATAAAAATATATATA
>JBBJLR010061055.1:0-11350 GCA_037577145.1 Brachypetersius gabonensis
CAATATGGGCCAACATTTCTAAAGAATGCTTTCAGCACCTTGTTGAATCAATGCCACGTAGAATTAAGGCAGTTCTGGAGGCGAAAGGGGGTCAAACACCGTATTAGTATGGTGTTCCTAATAATCCTTTAGGTGAGTGTATATAAATCTCACACATTCTAAAAAGGTTTTGAACTTCAGAAGCTGTTTATTGCTGCTATTCGAAATGAATTTGTTAAATAAAAGTAATCTCTGTAACCATCTGTAAGGCTGTAAAAGTCTGTGAGCTGCACAGAGAGAGGTTACTGCTGCTTTTGAATGCACCACAGTAAAAAAAAATCAAGTAATCTCTGGGTGAACAGATATTTAAAGCTGTATTATAACTCATGGAACAGAGAATTTGTAATTAAATTCAAGTAAACTTGCTCTGTAAACACATCCAGTGCCTTTGATGAACTACACATTTTTTATATTTTTAGTTTGCATGTCTTTTTCAGCAAGAGAAATGAACTCGGACCTTCCTGATGACTTGAACATAAATTGCAGTGTTTAACTTGAAAATGCAGTTAAAATTGCTGCATTTTAAAGAGGCAAATGTGGGGTAGTCAGAAAGGTGTCACAGAGCCCGATCTAACTAAGTTTCATGTAGATTGGTGGTTGTCCAGCCTAGAAAAGCAGCGAGCACTTTCTGCCGGGGACAAAAGTATTGGGACATGAGGGCGATGTGAACAGGTCTCTGGTTTTATGTCTCTGGTTCCGGCAGATTTGTTTGCGGTGTTGGAAGTCTTAATGGTGGATTAATGGCCATGTTTCACCCCGTGGTTAATTGTCAAACCTGTTAAACCCTGCAGCTCTAGCGTGAACACACCACAGCACACAGTGTGAACAGTGTGAAATTTTTCCTCTGCATTTAACCTATTCACCAAGTGAGGCAGCGGGCAGCCAGGAACACAGCGCCCGGGGAGCAGTGTGTGGTCATGATACCTTGCTCAAGGCTACCCCAGCTGTGCCACTAATAGTCCTGGGATTCAAACCCATGGCCTTCTGATTGCACAGACGACTCCACAACCACTAGACCACCAGCTTCCCCACAACATAATGACTGAATTGTGCAGAAATCTTAAAACCTGGATATTTTTTAATGACTGTATAATTTTTTAAATACAAGTAGGTTCTGCATTCTTCAGGCATGAAAACTTTTTATTTACAAAACATCTCACTGCATAATTGAAAAGTCAACTTAATTTAACTAATCTAATTTTTGAGTAGCAGGTTGAGAGCCTAATCTGATGGCTTTTATTAGTTTAAATCTATTATTGACTGTTTCTGAAGACATGAACTCGTAAATAACCAGGGCTGCACAAAATATCTGGAAATCGCAATCGCAGTATTGATCTGCAAACTGATATCACAGATGACCATAATATACAAATGAGCCTTTAACAATCAATGTTTCTGACAGTGTGACCAATCATAGCTTCAGCTGAGTTACTGGATGTTCTGATGAGTTCGAGGACTTCGTGTAATCCAGCAAAAGTCTAATTATTTTTCATTTTTGACTCTTAAAGGTGTTGGTGATTGTGGCCAGAAAAAGATTTTGTAGCTTATTCTTCCTTATGTGGGTTGTGGGGAGTAGACTATCAATGGAAACACTAAAGGCATTACGCCTTTGTAATTCCAGAAAGTGAAGATATGGGCATTGCGATATGTAGGTGTAAAATTGCAATACAGATATTTTATCCATATCATGCAGCTCTATGCATCACTGTGGGGGTTCAATAAGTACTTCAGATTGATTGTGTTGTAAAAAAAGTAGCCTGTGTGAACACCATTCTATCTCTGCATGTAACCCATTCAAAAAGTGAAGCTGGGGGCTGCCGCCAATGAGGGATGCCCAGGGAGCAGTGTGTGGGGGTGAACCTTGCTCAAGAGTACCTAAGTGATGAAACTAGCAGTTGGGATTCGAACCCACAGCCTTCTGATTGCAGTTCATTTTGTTTTAACCACTAGGCCACCCAGCTGCCTCTCATTTAATTTACTATATAGCTTGTTTCAATTCCACTTACATAGGTGCTCTACCTGTTGTTTCAAGCAGTGATTATTTCCAGCTTTATTATAATGAAAGCAAGAAAAGTGATTCTTCAAAACTGAATATGGGGGTAAACTAATGTAGAGGCTGTTGTCCGTGTTCCCCTCAGATCCTCCAGGATGCTGCGAGATGATGATGATGCTGGGGAGCTCCAGTGCACCGTGGCGGTGGAGCGGGTGGGCACCTCCTCTGGGCACATGATGAAGCGGCGGGTCATGCGCTCTGCTACGGTCTTGCTGGGTCGGGATGAGCATCAGGAGTTGGTCCTGCGGGTTCAGGACTGCGCCAAAGGCCATGCGGAGAGCTTCATGTTGCGGGGCTTCCAGCTCTTCACCCGTTTTGCCAAAGATGGCAAGTGCACAATGAAGCTGGAGCCCGAGAACACACAGGTGATGATCTCGGACTGTCCGCCAGACCGCCTGGGCATGTTTCTCCGGACCCTGCGCATAAAGCATGAGGCCTCGCGGGACCGCAAACCCGTGAGTGACCGGGACAGGCTGCGGGCCGCCCTCCCCCGCTCCTTTAACACAGTCAGCCCCCTGCAGCTGAAGGACGTGCAGAAAGCCAACGAACTGAGGAGCAAAGTGAACGCACCCCTGCAGACGAAGGCTCTCTCGGAGAGATGTGCCTATAAAAAGAACGCTGGAGAATCGCAGCAGGTTAAAAGGCCCCGAGCAGACTGTGACACGAGCCTGGTACGATTCCATCAAGTCCATTTCGCTCCGCCCATAAGGTTCAATGTTACTTTGTCGTCAGCAGCTGTGAACACGTACGTGGTGTGACGAGACATTTATCTATAGGTCACAGAGAATGTTTAGCAACATTTTAATGTACAACAGAAACAAGAAATGCTATTAATAGACAGCAACACACAGTAATGTAACAGTGTGAACCGGATGTAAATCTTCCAGAGTGACTAGTGTTGCACTTTAAGTGTGATTTATTATTGCACAGGAGCCAGTTATAGCACTGAACAAAGTGCAAGGGATGACAAACAATGAAACAAATAGACATTTTAGCTGTAAAGGGGTTGTAAATCCTTGTTAATACAGTAAGTATACAACTCGGCAGTGTAACAGGTGTGGAAAAGGGATATAAACCTTCAAGAATAAAAAAAAAAAAACTGGGATTGCTCCATATGTATATTATTGTACAGGAGACGGCAGCATAGTCACTGAGTGAAGAAAGTGATAAAATATTTAAACTTCCACTTAAAGTAATTTACCCTCCACCTCTTATCCCAATGCCTTTAACCAATCAGTGATTCAGACAGAGTGACCAATCACACCTCCAGGTGAGTCACTGGGTGTTCGGATTAAATGAGGTCTTCATGTAAAAAAGTCTCGTTATTTTGGCCAATCTTTAACCTTTGGCGACTTTGATCCACCAAGGTGCTCTCAAAGGTGCCATTTTCTATGTTTTACTTCAGTTACATTTTGAAATTCAAGTTTTTGAGGGTTTTGCACAGCACAAATATTCATAGTTCATTCTTTTATGACATGTTCCTATGTTTATCCCTTGGAATTATACTGGAGTTATTTCATGAAAAGAACCCTTTATTTTGCAATCACCGTAATCCAAGTTTTGTCCAGATCATGCAGCCCTAGTGTACAGTAAACTCTAACTGACTTGCATATGTGGTTTTGGACACTGTTGTCTACAAACATGGACTAAAGGAGGATAAATCGCACATCTGTGCCAGGGTTAGGCTGAACTGAGATGTCTGTTTCTGGAACTAAACCTTGCTTCGTGTGTTCTAGGTGAAAGCTCTCCACCCAAACAAAAAGCCAGTCCTGACTTTGCCACTGGCACGGAAACTCAGTAAAGAACAGACTGCGGTTCTGAACGCGGTTTTAAGTGGGAAGAATGTCTTCTTCACTGGAAGTGCAGGTATGCTCTTTTGTAAGCGTCACTGAAAGCGAGGAAACCCACACCAGCAGGATCTCATTAATGTATATTTGACTGTAGTTACAAATTGTAACTACAAAGTAAAATGACATATTTCAAATTACAAATTGTGTGTATGGGAGGTGTTTTAAATAAATTAGGCAATTTCAGAGACTGCAGTTTAATGTATTTCTGAAGTCTTTGACATTGTATTTGTCTATTTTATCCACAGGGCCTTGAAATATGTTGACAAATATTTTAAGCCCTTAGTCTTAAGTATTTTTGTTTCACCACCCATAGAAGTACTTACGTTTTTATCTTATACCATCATTAAGTGCTATTAAAGCAAATTTTGTGTAAACCTGTGTACAACCTTTTTTGTCTTTTTTGACATTACGCTTTAATCATGGCTTATGTATGTGCTCTTTCAGGTACAGGGAAGTCCTTTCTGTTGAAGAGGATTATTGGGTCCCTGCCCCCTAAAAGCACATATGCCACTGCCAGCACAGGAGTTGCTGCCTGTCACATTGGGGGGGGGACGCTGCACAGCTTTGCAGGTTAGAAACATTCAAATGGTGTTTTTTCTTTGTGTAAACATTATTTCCACACTGACCCTTCTCCCAGCCTGGCAAGATCAAAGTGCACTGTTTACATTACTATATAGGAAATGGCTGTTTGAGGGAGTCTTGTGTTCCACAGTAATGGGAATTATGTATAATTGATGCAGCCTGGTGGTTAGGGAGTTGGCCCTGCGATCAGAAGGTTGTGGGTTTGAATTCCTGGACTGCCAGTGGCACCACTGCGGGACACTTGAGCAAGATGCTACTCCCCGGTACCGCCCCCACACACTGCTTCCCCACACACTTCTCTGTGTTACCATCTACACACACACTTCCCCTATACCAGGAGTGCAGGTTTTTGTTCCAACCAAGCAGGCGGCACACCTGAGCCCACCTCTGTGATCAGTTGGTCTTGGTTTTCAGTGACTCAGGTCTGGCTTCTTCTTGGTTGGAATAAAATCCTGCACCCACAGCGGCTCTTTCTGGACAGGTTTGAGACCCCCACACACTGTTCTACGGTACCACCCCCACACTTTGATTCCCCACACATTGCTCCCCTATACACTGCTTCCCCCCCTCACACTGCATCCCCACACACTGCTCCCTGGGCACCACATCACTGGCTGCCCTCTTCTTTACTATGTAAATTGGTTAAATGCTGAAAAATGTAATGTTCCTGCATAACAAATGTCCAGTTCATACATTTTACACTTTGTGTGTCTGTGAGCACTAACAACCTGACATATACTAACAAACTAATACAGTCGCATGACATTTTAATGGAAGTGTTATGTAATGCTGGATGTAATTTTGGATTTTATTAGTTTAAGTATAAGGCTGCAATAAGCAGCCCAGCTTGATGGAGCGTGACCCCCATCTCCAGCCCGTAACTATCAGTGCTCGAAATTGGTGGAACACCAAATTTTCCTCATATCAGTGTGATCTGCGGTGGTTTCACTTCTGTGTCCTGTTATTGATGGCTGGAGCTCTTGTGACTCAGAATGGACTCCAGATAACCTGGAGCAGTGCGTCTGGGGAAGAGTGGTTTAAGGTTGGATGTCTGACCCATTTTGCTGCAATTTAAACTGAGATGAGTTTCTGTGAATTTATGTCCAGGCCTGTTTTGGCTCATGGCTGGAATGAGTGGTCTCTCCTCCAGGCAGATCACATGCTCCCTATTATATATTCCTCACCTTATCCTTCATATACACAACTGCTGAAAACTGAGAATATGGAATATATTACGACTATTTGTGTAATAAATAAAAAAATGGTTCTTATTCAGTTACTTAAGGAAGAGGGTTTTTTTTAATTAGCGAAAAATAATCTTCACTTTATGTATTTAAATTTTGTACAAACATTAGCATTATTTTTTATACTCAAATGATTACTACTTTCTCACCCTGGCTGTGTTGATTTAATCCATTATGATTCATTTGAATAAATTATCGATTTTAGCGTTTAGAAATCGGTGCAACTTGTCGGCCCTTCACCGCACGATTCTTACAAAGTGGAATCTGAAGTTTGACACAAATGTCTGACAGTTTTATGTAGTTCTTGATCTTGCGTTTGTCTTCAGGTATCGGTTCTGGTTTGGCCCCTCTGGAACAGTGCGTGGAGCTCGCCCAGCGGCCCGGAGTCCGGCAGCACTGGGTCACCTGCAAACATCTCATCATCGACGAGGTCTCCATGGTGGAGGCCCAGTTCTTTGACAAGCTTGAAGCTATAGCCAGGCATGGAGACGAGCTTTTCTCCTTTACTCATCGCTCCACTAGTGGAGTTAAATCTGTCCATGATCCTCCTGCACATGGATTCTTTTGTAGCTGCTGCTGTGTTGAACAACATTCCCATTCTGCATGAAATCCCATTTTACTTCAATAAAAAAACATTAATTATTATACATTCAAATTCTAATTTTAGATGTTTGCATGCATTTGAAGGGTCACACTAGTAGACCGGGTTTGGGTCTTTCTTTCCTTTTTTTTATTCTTTTATTTGTTCATTTTATTTTTCCTTTTTATCTTTTTTATTCATTGTTATATATTTTCTTTTTCTCTTTCTTTTTTTCCCTTTTTCTTTCTTTCTTTTTCTCTGTCTCTGTCTTTGTTTTTCTTTCAATGAAGCTAAACTGGGGGGCGGGGGGGAAGCTGGCCCACAACGGTCACTTTGTACTTTTAGCTCCCGGCTGCTGATCCTGCACTTTAAACCCACAGGACAATTATCAGCTATATCCTCTTTTCCTTTCCCTCCGGGTCGACCAGAGGAGGATGGCTTCCCCTTTTGAGTCTTGGTTCCTCCCGAGGTTTCTTCCTCCAGCTTTAGGGAGGCTTTAGCATTTTCCGTCACCTCTGTCACCCATGACTCGCTCGCTAGGGGCTCAGACCTGGACTCTGTAAAACTTGACTTTTAATCTATAATTTGTTGCGTGGCTTCATTATGGAGGGGAAGGAAACCTCAGAAGCTGAAACCGATTCGCTTCGCTTATTTGAGCCACGCTCAGAATCCTCATACAGGGGTGGATAATGAACAGACTCCATCTGTAACTCGGGTGTTTATCCAGAATACCAGATGGCAGACGGGTCTATTGGGGTAGACTAGGTTGATTTCACGCCTCGTGGTTCCGAGAGCCAATTCCACAAATTGATTATCTGATAGTAATTAGCCAAGACGAAATTTCCCACGTTTGCTCAACATGGTGTTTGCAGGACCTGGTGACTCATCTCTGTGGTCTGATGTTTGTAGGTCTATTAGAAGATCCACTGAGCCATTTGGAGGCATCCAGTTGATCGTGTGTGGAGATTTTCTCCAGCTGCCTCCTGTCACCAAAGGAAAAGAGAAACCGAGCTTCTGCTTCCAGGTATGGAGTCGTGAGATACTTGTCATGAAATGTGATGCACCGTTCTAAACTCATTTTTGGAATTTGCTTTGACCAGCAGGCAAACTTTTTTTTGTGTATTAGTAACACCCCATTCTTTAAAATGGTACCAAAATTCTATTAAGTCCAAAGAAAAGCGGAGATTTTAGAGAGAGAGGTCTTGTCCTCCCCAGTCTCTAGAGCTCACACAAATGCCATTTTAGAATCATAAAAATTATAAATGTTTACACAAACCATAATCGGTGTATATAGGGTCATTAAAAAAAAAAAAAAATTATTCCACCCTAGAGCACATAGTTTTTTTTGTGGCACTGAAACTTTCTTTGCAAACCTTTTTTTTTTTCCCGGTGGATAAAAAGAAAATCCTGTTTTCGACTGTAATGTCGAGTCTAATTTTCAGGGTGTCTGCCTCTGTGGCTTGGTTAACTGGTGTGAATACAATCCACCTCTGACTCTCTCCGGGCTCTGCAGGCGAGGAGCTGGAGGAAGTGTGTCCAGGTGAACATGGAGCTGACGGAGGTGCGAAGGCAGACCGACCGGGCCTTTATCTCCCTCCTGCAGGCCGTCAGAGTGGGCAGGTACCTGAGCACAGCTAATCTATTTCCCCCGCAGGCCTTTCCTACCTGCAGCTGGTCCACGGGCGCAGCTTTGGTTTGAAAATTGGAGCGTTTGAACGAGAACTCCTGCTGTCGGGGGACCTGCAGCCACAGCAAACCGTATTTTAGAAACAATTATTTTAGTGATTTATTTTAACCGCAGTGTTGGAAATTCTTTTTCCAATTAGTTTTAACAGACTTTCTTCTTCTTTAATGTGAAGAGTAGTCCATCTGATCTAAGAAATCTTGTGTGTGTGTTTTGGAAGGTATTGTGGCAGACAGACGTACAAAAGAAAAGCTCCGCAGTTATATTAGCAATAAAATTTCTGTTGTATGTTTAGTGTTTCTCAATTTATCTGACTCTGCAAAATGCATAAAGTGTAAGAGTAGTTTAGGGGCAGGACAAAAGGGTGATCTCTGACTTTTGTGCACATTTCTGTTGGGGGGGCACAGATTTCTCAAAGGTGGCGGGTGGGGGTGTTAAAGAGGCAGTGGAGGGTCACAAAAGCAAATACTGTTCCACTGTTTGTTGTGGTTTATTTTTGGTTTTGTATGTTTTTTACCCTGGAAAATGAATTGAGACTACTTTGTGAGGGAGGGTGTCTAACACGCTCCCCTAAAATGTGCCCTCATACAGTATTTTAGACATCCCCACCTCCCCCTAAAATTCAGCATGATTGCACATAAAGACCAACAGTTTAAATATTCTGTTGATATTCGGAGTGAAAGTATGTTAAGGGAGTAGTCGGGATCGAATGTGCAATTTTTTTCCCTATGTGCAGTTGATCAGACGTGGTTTTGGAGTCCAGATTTCGCATCAGCTGAGAGGCTGATGTTGCTCTAATGTTGGATCAAACTGCCTTTTTGAGCCTCTCTTGCCCTCCTTTGACTTGTCGCTGACTCTTGTTTTCAGAGTCACGGAGGAAGTCACCTACAAGCTCCTGAAAAGCGCCAATAACTGCATCGAAAGAGACGGAATCCTGGCAACCAGGCTGTGCACACACAAGGATGATGTGGAGCTCACTAATGAGAACAAACTCATGCAGTTACCAGGTTTGTCATATATGTGTCAAACTGTGTACACATCGTCGTTATCGAAGTGTGTTCGTGTGTTTCCTGGCTACATTGAAACTCTGGTGAACAATTCCAATATAAAAGTGCTTCCAAACAGGATATCAAGATGTTTACAGCCGCGTTAGACACTGACTGTTTACACCTGGTTATTTTATGTATCCAACCAGTATCTGGATGGTCCTCTGATTAAATGTGCATTCTGTCAAAGGAAACAGGAGTTTTAATGAAGTGTTGACTCTTTGTTATATGTTCTAAAATCAAACCAATTTATTAGGTTCACATCCCCCTTCCCTTTGCCTAGTTCACTGTGTGTCAGCAGTGTTGCTGGAGGTTTGAAACACTTTTAGTGCTGAGATAAGAAGGCAAATGCGTAATATTGGCATTTTAAAATATACGCACAGTACACAGTTAACTGAAACAATGTTTCTCCAGAATCACAGTGCAACACAAAGAACATAAACATCACAAAAATACAAGTGCATGCAGGATAGGATTAAACAGAAAACACAAATTCCCACAATAGTAATGGAACAATATACAGTGCAGTAACGGCACTAGTGTGAATGAAGATGGTAATATAACACGCTGAAGTCCAGAGTCATTAGGGCTGCAAGAATGCAAAGATTGAGGTAGACGACAATTTTGTAAAAATAGCAAGCAGCAGGATTATAAAAGATGTACAGTATGCATTCCAAGGGCACCCGTGTAAAGTGAAAAACCATGATGTAATGAGGCTAAATGTTGATTTAAAATGCCTTTTATAGAATAAAGCCTAAATTTTAGGGATGCACTGAAATGATTTTTTTATTTTTGGCCCAAACCGAAAATAAGGAAACCCTGAAAGAAGTTGTAACCAAATTGTGTAATATTGCCGTTATGGCTGGGACTGTGTTCAATTGTATTATTAAACTAATAAAATAAATTGTTCATGGTTCAAAGAATAAATCTGTTGCAAAACTATGAAAATATTTATTTAGCATTCAAACAGTACACAATATAAAAACATTTTAAATAAAGAACATTTTAAATTTTACTTGGCCCCACTCATGAAGACCCTAAAAGCAAGATCCCAACATTCTCTGTAGACCTTTAACAAAATGGTGGATTAAAACAAAGCCTGGGACAGCCCATATATTAACTGGAATCACAGGAAAACGTTCTTGCCGTTTCAGAAACACAGATGGAGTCTAGGTGGGGGGGCTTGAAGGGTCTCGCCTCTTTTGGGCTCCATCGGGATGTTTTGATTTTATATGATAAATTAATCCCGACGTTGAGAGAGGCTTTGCGGACGCAGAAAGGTCTGTCTTGCACGCTTTACAAACTAATTTCCACGCGTCTTTTAGATATATTTCGAAATGCGTCACACGGCAGACATGTTGACTCTTATCCAATCAGGTGTGTGCAGGTTGCTTTTGTTGATCTGCATCATCAATTGGTCGCATTTTTAAAAATATATTCGGTGCATCCCTACTAAATATGCCCCAGTATGCTCCCAAAACACTTAAATTTAATTTAAATTTACATTAACAAAAATGTAAAGGTACACCCGTATCCGTACTATACAGTTTAAAATGAACAACTGTGGTGCTAGAATGTAAATAGCGATGTTACCCCTGTATAGAATGTAGCGGCGTTTACATTCTTTGTTACAAAATTAATAAGTATTTTTCTTATTTTAGCACTTAAATGTATGAAAATATGTATATTAACACACAAAAAGCTGTGATGTCCGGCCCTCGTCCTTGTTCTGGTGAGAGACTGGGGCATGGCGGACAAGGCCCAGACGTCACAAAAGCAAAAAAAAATTGCGGAGGATATCTACAGTTTCCGTGTCAGTGCGAGGTTTTCAACCAAGAATTATTAGTTCGGTTTTCAGAAAAACACTACAATGGACTGAAGGGGGTTACTGTATAATGAATGGATATTTACAGTTGCGGAAGTTTTCTTTGTTTCTGGCGTTATTTACTGTGTGTATCCAGTGTTTGGGAGAAAGGAAGTAGTTTAAAATGCTTCACCACCCAAATAATACCTTCACTTTGAAGGTCCTGAAATTGATGAATGGGGCTAAAAGGGGGTAGCGAATGATCCAGAGTGTCAGATGGGCTACAGTCTGTACCTGTGAACTACAATATATATTTGCATAGTCTGTGGAGATTACTGAACGGACAGTGAGTATACGATGAGCCTCGAAATTATTCTTACCCCAGGCAAAGTTTCACTTAAAGTTGATTTTATTCAACCAGCAAGTCATATTTAGACGGGAAATGACAGGTGTATGCAAAAACATAAT
>JBBJLR010061093.1:0-11349 GCA_037577145.1 Brachypetersius gabonensis
GCTCCTAACGAGCCCAGCTGTTTCCATTCCCCCACTCACTCAACACACACACACCACACTCTAACCATACACACCTGTTGCCAGTTGCACAGACATTCACTTACCTCCTGTCCAGAGCCCTAACCTAGAATTCAGGTGAACTGCTTCTCCTCAAACGAGTCGAAGGTTCGTGGTTAAGATAACAGCATAGTCATACAGGACAGATGTTGAGATCGTGACAAATACGAGATTTTATTCTACAATAAAATTACAGAATCAGCATGTGGCACGTTTACAGTTAATGCATGAAACAACACCAGAGTTGCTGATGCCTGCACTGAGAGCGAAGCAGCCAGAACAGCCTGCATGCAGGGAGGGGTCATATATTTTTGACATATATTGGGAAAAACTTACAGACCCTGGATTAGTACACATGCAGCAAAGCTTTACTTTGTTGCACATGTATAAGCAGAAATTATGTGGGAAACATCATATGTTCACCCAACACCTTCATTATAGACAGTAATACTGATTAAGAAGCAGCAAAAACACAGCCATCATGCGCAGTGGCTGGAAGCAATTGCAGGGTCCAGTAACAAAATTGTATAATCTTTAATTGTATTAATTGTACTTAATAATTATATTTTTAACCTTTAACTCAACAAAGTATTGTAATATCTAAATTAAGCATCAATAATTTGTAGCCTTCACTCCCCTTTGGTCTACAACCTGAGCGTATGGCTTATAGGGGTTTGGAGACTGTGAGGCTGAATTCAATTGTGTTACTGCCAATAACGCATCTTCAGTCCACTGTACTGGTGCAGAGTGAGATCATTGTTGCGTTAACTCCCCCAAATGGTGCTCAGTTAAAAATAATTTGGAATAAATGTGCATAAAAAGAATGGGTCCTAAAGCCTGACCTTTTGTTGCACAAACTAATTTGGATTTGGATACTTTTTGGCCTTTCTCAGCAAAAAGCTAAAAGACACAGTGTAGCCTTTTTCTCTTTCCCTCAGAGCTCTGACTTCAGTGCGGATATCACCAAAATATCCATGTATGTTTATCATGAATTTTTCACAGACCACTCACAGAACGCAAAGGCGAAGCAAAACTGACTGTACAAAAGTAAAGGGACAGTGAAAAATGCATTCACCAGATCACTCACAGAAACACAATGCCGCATTGGATCCTAACCATCTATCAAACCAGCATCATGCTCGTCTTGTGCATAAACGGAAGCAGGAAGTAAAGCCATTTTACTCTCATATTCCTTGGACAACAACAACAACAAATCAAACAAAACCAATATGTTATTCATACGTACAGTTTCCCTCTGGGTACTACTTTCATCTGCAATCAGTTGGCCACCTGCTTGCAAAGGCTCTCTTAGTTATGTTTCACACGAAGCCCGAAAAGAAAATGTATTTTGTTTAATACACTGTAATTTTCCCTTTATTTGTTTTAAAGCCCAGTGATTGAGTTTACCACACATAACATCCGTCATTCCTCCTCTCTGTCCACCTCAGCCTCTGCCACGGCCACGGCCACCTCTCTTATTACCTGCTTGAACCACATGTGCAATTTCACCATCTTCATTGTGAAAGTGCTTTTCAGCATGACGTGCATATTCTAACCCATATTTAACTTTCTTTTTCTCATTAGTTCATGCCCTTTGACCCGCTTCTGACATAATATTTAACCAGCTTCTGACATACTGTTTAACCAGCTTCTGCCATACCGTATCTCCCAAACGACCGTTAAATCCAAATTTCTTTTTCCACATTTTCAGATACTTAACACTCCCTTTACTGTGCATGAACTCATCTCCTACATACATCACCTCAGCCAACTGCAGTTACCCATTCTAGAGATTTATTTTATCAATGATTTATCATAAAAAAAACAAATGAATAACTCTAGTCTGCTCCTCCAGATCTTATCGCAATATCTTTAACGTGCGCACTGAGGTTTTTATTCCAGTAGTCCCCTCACCAAGACTATGGACTCTTGAGTCCCTTAGGTTTAACTAAGTCTCAGACTCACACCCAGTTTATTTTGCTCTACTTTATCTTCTGGAGTCCCTTAGAATTATTCTAAGTTTCAGACTCTCACAGAGCCACGATGATGTGGAGTTCCAACACACTTAAACAACCATTAAGTAATGATTGCATTGATAATCAACAGAATAATTGTGTGCAACTCCCTGAATTGCCGTTGAACACCTCCCAACAACGAAGGCTCTCTCCAGTGACAAGAGAGAAAATAAAAACATTAATACTATACCGTGTCAGTGGTGACCTCTGGTTCTGTAAAACCCAACACCTATCCATCTCCCAGTGGCTTAGCCAGCCTCTCTTAAACAGCAATTCAGCTGGAGGACTTTCATTAAGAAGTCTCAGACTCCCCCGTGCACGGATTTCGGCCCCGCCGACCCTGGAGGATGGAAAGGATGTAGAAATCCGGCTCGATAGGACCAAGTTGTCAAAGAAATTTCCAATAAGGACTTCGATAAATTCTAAAAGAAGGAAGCTCACCACAAGATGTAATAAAATTATAAAGGTATATTTATTTATTGCAGCAAGGGAGCAAATCTAACAGAGGAGTTGTTCTGAATCTTAAGCGTGTGCTTTCCATTTTATCTAGCAGTAAGCAATGTGTGTGCACAACATTGTTGTCGTTAGGCTAGTCAAAACAAAAAGACTGTGTATCTTCTCCGTTCCCGGACACTTCCAGCTGGATCACTCCGTCCTTCTATCAGAGATACAGAGAAGACAAGTAAAAGTAAAAGTAATACAACATTACAGAAAAAGAACATCATGCCATCAGTAAAACGTGGTGGTGGTAGTGTGGTGGTCGGGGACTAATCAAAAAAGCACCAACAGCAGTTATTAAAACAGATATTAGGCTATATACTGATCGGAATTATCTTCCTCTACGTGATCAAGACGAAGCTCAATGTGCAAGTTTTCCCTGTGTGCTTAATGAGCATGTGCATTTGTTTATAGCGGCAAAATGGGCATGTTCTCATCGCCCCCTGCTACACAATGAGCCAGTCACGCCATTGCTATTTTGCTATTCAGATTGGTGTTATCCATCTGAATACCTAATGTGCATGCAAACATATATATTTGGAAACTAGAAGATTCAAGGTTTCTTATATGTTATATGTTTCTAGGAGAAAAACTCACTGAGCTTTAGATTAGGGTTCAAATTTAGGGATGAGAAACTCCGACACATAACCATGGCTGTGGGTTCAACAGAAGAATCTGCAGTATCTTTCCCTCACACCACACATTTACTAGGGAATCTACATTAACACCTGTCCTTAACATCTGCTTTCAAGGCCCAGAATGAACCCCCAAAAATAACAGCGTTGATCAAACAACAAGTTACATCTCAAGCCTCCGCTGCTCAAAAGAAGATAGAGACCTCCATCAAGACCCTTCTCAGTATCGCTCCCCGAGTGGTGGAATGAACTCCTTCCTCCGATCAGATCTGAAGAGACTGAAAGATCCGCCTCTTCAAGCAGCACCTTAGTGACTAACTATGTCTCTCATTCTGCTTGCTTATTTATTAAAACAACGTTCTTACTCCTGTTTTAACTCCTGACTTTCTATAGCTTGCGTTGTTCAGGTATTGTTTGGCAAGTGTTTGGTAAGGTGTAATTTGACAGATGTTCTTTAGGTGCACTGAATGTGCAGTATATTGGTTAAATAGTGGACGTAGATTTAAGTTGCTTTAAAAGTTTAAAAAACAGATGTGGAGCACTGATGTACGTCACTCTGGATAAGAGTGTCAGCGAAATGGATTTCTTTTGTGTATTCTTCCTTGTTTTTGAATAACATAACCCGGGTAAGCTTTTCATCTTCACTCCACCAGTCTCTTCTAAAGCGAAAAATATATATCTCATACTCTAAATGTGAAACTTCACAGTTAGATAGGACTCAGTGACACCTTTCCAACGACTCCTTGTTTACCAAATTATTTTCTGTTTACCTCGCCTGGGTGTCCCATTACTTTTCTTGTCTACTAATAACTCCAGATCACGGGGGCTAGTAAGGCAAATGGGGGGTCAGTGAAAAGGTTTCACCGGGCCCTCTCTAACTGTGATGTTTTACATTCACAGTGCGAGATATATTTTTCATATTTAACAATTAGACTTGATTATTTACTTATTTAAGGTAGCAAAAAAAGGTACCAAAATATAACACAGTTTTTTCACAAATTTAGCCCTAAATGTGTGAAAATTGTGTGAACATTGCGCTAAATTATGAAAAAATGACACCTCAAATGCACCCCATAAGTAAATTTCATGGCTGGACTTGGCACAGATGGCATCCTATCATGGTACCATGCAGGAATTCACTGAGCTCCACACCAAAAGTGAATACTTTTGGCTATATAGTGTATTACTCTTGTTGTCTTCCACCCTTGCATGCTCTGTTCTGTTTGTCTCTTTGTAGAACCTCCTTCAGATCCTTTATTCGAGCCTCAGTGTCCCACAGTGCCCTCTCTTCTCCTCTTCTGGGCACTCCCTGGACCAATGTCTCTCTTGTCCACAAGCATTGGTGTGTTTATACTGCCTGGACATTCTCGAGACCAGTGTCCTTCTCCTGTCTGCAAGTGCAGCAGGCTCTTTACTTTTCCATGTTCCATGTTCTGCGTGTGCCTTCTTCCTTCTCTGCCGTCATCTGGCTGCACCTCTGAACTGCTTTGCACTGATGGTCGGCTGTAATAGTAGCTGCGATGGAAGTTGGGAAGGACTAATTCTTAGATACAGCCCATATGACGAAACGTATGTAGCGCTTGGCTTCAATGTGACCACTGTGGGAGACATGGAAAGGCCAATATGTTTACTGTGTCTAAAAATGTTGCCAGCAAAGAGCATGATACCAAATAAATTACCTTAAAGACTTGACTTACACCCACTTACATACTTTTCAGCATAAACGTGCCGAAAATTGCCAATATTGGAATATTGTTTTTTTAGTCTGTAGCAGAAGAGACTTGATATCAATGCATCAATTTGCCTGATATTTAAAAAAATCTATCCTTATTCAAACAGTTAACATTTTTTGACCATTTGATGCTGCAAAATAAAATTAAATATATTCAATAAATAATAATACATTCAAATTGATCATCACTACTAGGTAACTAGATAAATTGTGACAAGAATAAAGATAAATTGTAAAAAGAATAAAGAAAGTTGGAGGTTCCATTTGACTTCTGAGTCATGGTTAAATGAAATAAGTGCAGCATGCAATGAGAGAAAATGGCGGTGGTCATGTTTGGAGGCATTGCTCCTTTTGATAGCCAAGCTCAGTGATGGGAGGAATATTGTGAGGTCCTCCTCCACTTTTTTGATGCAAACAAAATTATAGACGCAAGTCGCAGTAAGCCATTCTGCTCAGCTCAGTGGGCAGTCAGATGTTAGTGAAATAGTGCAGCGCTTCAGATTCAACTACAGGATTCATTAACAAAGAGAATCTGTCATGGAGTATGTGGCAGTTTTGAGGAAACTCGCCCAAGATGGGGATAAATTAGCAGAAATGCTACGGGACAGACTGGTGTGTGGAATTGGTAATGGCTGTTTGCAGAGCCAGAGGTTGGCCCAGGCAATTGAAACTGCCAGCAAGGACACCAGAGATCTAAACTCATGGGAGTTGGCTTTCCCGCATGTGATGAGGACATGACAAGCGGTGCACAAAGTGTGTATAAAACCGAGCCCAAGTGGCAGCAGTATCTGCAGAAGGCATGCTATAGGTGCACCATGAACAGCATAAGGCCGGGGACTGTAAGTTTATAGAGCAAATGTGTCACAGATGTAGAAAATTTAAGCCATATCCGGAAAGTCTGCAGGTCCAAGGGGTCAGTGAACACTGGCATGTCAACTAGGGGTGGAGAGAGACAGAGAGGTAAAGCAGTGAAGGTGCAGGGTGCAAATTATGTCAGTTAGAGTGAGGAGAAAATGGAAGATAGGGATACAGATGGGGACATCTTCACTTTGTACAAATTAGATGAATTAGACATACCAGCAGTTGAGCCATTTGTAGAGGTGCAATTCGAAATTGACTCGGGATGTGGGGTTACAGTTGTAAACCAGTCAATATGCAAAGTAAGCTTCAGAACTTAAACAGAGCACAGAGTAAATGTGTTGGAAGCATGTGTTGTCAGAGTGCAGCACAAAACTTGCCCTTGCCCTGTCTGGTAGGCAGGAACTGGATGAGAAGGCTAGGCTTACAGTGGGCACCACAAACCTAAATCATTCATGTCAGGCAGGAGAGCTTAGAGGAGTTACTGGGGAATTATGGGGAAGTTTTCCAGGAGGTGTTAGGTACATTTAAGGGTCCCCCAGCCAAGATTTATATGGACAAGGACCAACCACCAAATTCTATAAAGTCCGGCCAGTGCCATACGCCAAGAGAGGTAGACGAGGCAGATCTAGAGCGTCTCCAAGCCCAGGACATAACTGAATAAGTTAAGCATGCAGAGTGGGCAGCACCTGTGGACCCAGTGGTAAAAAAAACCCCTATGATTCGGTAAGACTGTGTGGGGATTACAAACTAACAGAAAATCAAGTCTCAAAATTGGAACAGTACCCTATCCTTAAATTGAAGATCTCTGCCAGTCTCTCAGGAGGACAAAAGTTCACAAAATTTAAGTCATGCCTTTCACCAGATCCCTCTAGACGAAAAAGCAAAAAAGGATGTAACTGTGATATGGTGGAGGGATTGTGTTAATTATATTTAGTGTGACTTGTATTGCTGTGTGTTTTTGCTTTGTGTTTGAGTGTGTTTATCTATTAATTTTTGCACGGGTGTTATTTATTTTGTATGGGGACTCCCTGCCAAACGACTGACTGTACGTCTTGACGATTTGTAGGCAGGGCTTGGGGAGCAGGAGGGGTGAAACAGTGGCAGCTGTAAAGAGCGGCGCGGCGGCGCTGGGGCACATGAACAAGCAGCATTCCAAGAGTGAATGCGCCGGGTTGCGAGGACGTAGGCTCAAAGGGGTGCAGGCAAAGAAGGAGTGTGACTAAAGACGTGCCTGTGAGGAAACGCTGCCACTGAGGAGCGCTGGAGTTGGCGCACGTGGAGCGATACGGACCCCAGGCAGCCACCGGGTTGAAGGCGTTTGTCGGTGGATACTCCGCTCCACAGCAGCCCTGGGCAGATGATGAGTCATTGCCCGGGCTAATTGTGAGTACCCCTCTCGTTCTCCCTCGCTGATCTAAGGGCATTTGGTCCGTGACACGCGGAGCGCGTGTGAACGGGATAGTGGCGCAGTGTTTGGTTCCATAGGTGGCGACGGTTGGGACAGTCGAGTGCCACCTGGGTGAGACACGGAACGCGGCGGATCCAACTGGGAACTGGTCGTCCGGAGTGTATGAAGTTCGTGCTGACTGCTTCTTATTTTAGAGTGCATTTTAAACTGAAGGACTGAGTGCCGCTCCTGTTTTAGCTTGTTTTGTCTGGTTATTGTCTCTTTTTATGCTATCCTGTTTTACTATTTTGTCTGAATGGTCTAGACCTGTGTTAAGAAAATTGTTATTAAATTAAGTTGTGAAGCAATTCTCGTTTGGTGTGTGGTTGGTTGCTCAATCAAGGAACGAACCTGTGTGTGCCTTTACCAATACTACTGCATATGTTACTTTATACAGAGTCCCAGTGCTGTACACCACTGGGTGGCGTTGTCGGCCAACTTTTAGGAGTTTGAAAATCGGTTTAGTTGTATCCATACGACCCCTCGGTCACATAAACATCAATACACTTAGGCTTATTTATGTACAAGGTCTTACCTTTTGGAGTGTCATTTAGTCCAACTATCTTTTAACATATTTTTGAATGACATCCTACTTACAGGAAAAGATGACAAGGAGCATCTGCAAACTTTGTCCAAGGTCCTAAAGCGGTTGCAGGCCTTAGGCTTGAGAAGACCAAGTGTTCTTTTATGTGGCAGGAAGGATCTTTCCACAGTCCTGGTTCCAGTCCACCAGCTGCTACAAAAAGAGACAAAGTGACATTTGGGAAAGGAGCAGCAAGCGGCATTTATCAAGGCAAAAGAAATGAAGCAGGGGGGCGCTGCTAAGCATGCAGGATGTAGACGTGTTTTGCAGTGGATCCGTGAAATAGTGGCTTTTTATATACTTTACTGGCACTATATATACATATCCTGCTGTCAGTAACGAACTGTAAGATCGCTACAGCACACTTGTCTGTTTGTTTTTTCATTCAAGAGTGAGAAGGTGGCTAGTCGTGGGAAACTCAACACTGCTAAAACCCACCTCAATAAGCGTCGTTCGTCTGCTAAACATGAGCTGGACGTTAATGAGAGCCCGAGGGCTCGGCTCCTACAAGACTTACTCAGACTTGATGAGAAACCCGTACTTCATCGGGCTCACCGTTCGTTACGGGCTAAACCCAGAAATGATGAACCACCACGTCCTTGTTTCAGGTTCGGAACCAGATCCTTCGCAGAGCCGGGGAAGTGTCTTCTCTTCTCTTTATGGGAAAGAAAATGTCTATTTCCCCTGAATTTACAACAACGATGGCTACGAAACGAGCCGCCTTTGTAAAGGTGAAGAGGGACACTGTGTAGCAGATAAGTGATCTGGGTAAATGACCAGGGCTGCTGGTTATAATCACCATATACCGCTGTTTTGTTTTTTTTTTTATGCGGTGAGTATGGACATGCAGGTGTGAGGTGGGTCTGTTTCTGTTGACCAGGGCTAATGTGGGTATTCAGTTGATTTAAAGTTTTCTACTACAGTTTGGGTTATTTTTTCCCCCAGTGCCTCTTTGAATATTGTTGAGCCGATGGCTTTATATATCTTGCTTCTGTTACCTTATCCTGTTTGATGTATTGCTTTAGTTTATTTGCTTCTTTGACTTGGTATTGTATAGCTGCACCTGTGCGGTTAT
This sequence comes from Brachypetersius gabonensis, assembly GCA_037577145.1. Taxonomy (NCBI): domain Eukaryota; kingdom Metazoa; phylum Chordata; class Actinopteri; order Characiformes; family Alestidae; genus Brachypetersius; species Brachypetersius gabonensis. Next base: position 8,904 of record JBBJLR010061093.1, read on the forward strand.
AAATGCTTAATATTGTGGGTCTTTGGTTTCATATGCGGTCACTTTTTTTCTTGGAACGTCAAGTAGTAGTGGTAAGTGAGGTTACTTCTGCTGCAATTTGTAGTTAGTGTGGTATTTTTTTTTCCTGTCAGCTCACTGCATTGTGTGTCCTTGAGATGGTCACCCCAAAGTATATAATAGTCTTTTTTCTTTTTCACCATGAGCCAGCATAGTTTAGGAGCTACGGCTACTGGAGGAGAAAGTAGATTCACCAGTTTTAACTGTAAGGGGCTCAATAACCCTATTAAATGTAGTAAAGTGTTGCATAATCATCATTGGGTGCCCACATAACACTTTTTTACAGGAAAATCATCTTAAAGTCTCTGATCACTTAAGACTGAAAGGATGGGTAGGTCAAATTTACCACTCCTCTTTTATGGGTAAATCAAGGGGTGTAGCTATTTTACTTCATAAATTTGTCCCTTTTGCACTTGCCTTTTTTTTTCTGGCCTGTCAGTAACACAGATAACACAAGACAAAGTGTGTGTATCGCTGTGCTATCATAAGTCACAGCAGGTTTTTAAAATGTATTATATTTAATTTTTATCTCTTTTAATCAAGTATGCTGACAGACTGTCACTGCTTCTGAGGGATAGGGACACAGCAGGTGCAGCAAGATGTATATGAAGGGTGATATTTATTTAATGCAAACTCAAGCTTCAAGACAGAACTTAATACATTAACAAAAGATAGGAAGTGTCTGCTCTCAGGGAGGTCCTTTACTCCATGACATTTCTACTTCTGCAGATGACAGGGAACATACACACTGTCGTCTGCTGAAAGCTCCTGCCCACTGTCTTTATTTCTTGGCGTTGAATCCTCTTAGTGGTAGTCCACTCCCGAGTGTGAGCACATAGGAGAGCACATAGAGGGAGAGAGAGAGAAGGAACAGAGAATATTACCCGTTTGCGTGCCTCTCACAACGCTGGCTGGCCGAGCGTGATGGACCTTGTCTCTTGTCGTCTTTCTCCTTACTGAAACACCTTTCCTTTCTGTCTCTGAGCCGTTTCCACCTGCTTGGAATAACCACTCGTTTCTCATATTACAAGCTCCCACATGTAAGCACGATAGCAACCCAGAAGTGGTATTCCCATTCCACACAGATTCTAGATATGGTTTCACGCACCGCTGGCGTACAGTTCCGCATACAAATATGGTTTCTCAGTGAAGATTTCGCTTGGCTTCAACAAATACATACAGGACACACAAACCCGCAAAAATTCCAGCCGAGATGTAGTTCCCAAGTAATTGCTGGGTGAACACGCATCGAATCTCTGGCTCAGGCAGGCTTTAACCACCCATCCATCCAATCACACCACACAGACAATCACACTCTCATTGAGGACAGCTGGACTGATCATTCTCTCAGACACACACACCTGTAGAGAAGAAGACCCCATGCTTCACTTATCCCGCTCAAATGTAGTGTTGGTGTGTGTTGTTTTAAAGTGCTTTTAACCCCCCGTTTGGAGCCAGCTCCCACGCTGACACCCATAGGCACCCCCATTCCCCAAAAACTACCCAGGGCGAGGGGACCCAGGCCTATCCAGACTACATAAGACAATAGACACCCAGGTTGAGCCCGTCCTCCACCTCTATTAGACCCACCCTGCAGAGGGGATACGTCCAGATGTTAACAACGTCCCCACCAGCCACCGCTTCGGGGTCCACTGATGCATCGAAGGTCCCCGCACCAGGGCCAGACCCCAGTGCAAACAATAACCCATGGTCCCGGTGGCACACCAACCAGGACCCAAGACCCCAGGCCCAGCCGGAACCCCAGCCCAGAGACGGAGCGCCCCCATAACCCCAAGCCTACCTCCGGTCCTACCCCGGAGCAGCACAGCTGCCAGGCCGGCAACCTACGTGCGGCAGCACAGGCCACCCCACCAGCGCTGCATGCGGCCACCAGAAAAAACACCACCCAAGAACCCCCAATTTCCCATCCAGGCTAGGAACACAGAACCCATCGACGAATCCCCCCCAAGAAACCCACCCTCAGGGAGCTCCCAGAAGCCCCAATCCCAAAACCCCCCCCACCCCACGTCAGCAACAAAGACCAAAGCCGGACAAAATCATGGCGCCCACCCACACTACGTGATAAAGCCAATCAAAGGAGCCCAGAGAGATCGATCAAATGTGGCAGCAGATGCTGTGTCAAGACTAATGTAGTCCAACAAATGCTCTCTATATTGGGTAATATTAAGGTTATTTTTATTTTTCCAGTTCATAAGGACTGTCTTCTTAGCAATGCATAAGTAAGTAAGTAAATTTTATTTCTATAGCACTTTAAAAACAACCCCAGTTGACCAAATTGCTTTACATGTAGCACATACAGGTGCTGGTCATAAAATTTGAATATCATGACAAAGTTGATTTATTTCAGTAATTCCATTCAAAAGGTGAA
>JBBJLR010061113.1:0-11348 GCA_037577145.1 Brachypetersius gabonensis
GAGGCACTGAGCTCTTCAGCTACTGCGCTCTGCACAACAGGTAATAATAATAATTAATACATAAATAAATGTAAGCTCTTAAACGGACCATATCCATCATGTGGTTCTCAGACTGAGTAACTGGTCAACCTAAACCTCTTTTAAACAGTTTATAAACTGTTTTACTTCTTTACTGAAAGTAGTAAAGAAAATAAATGTTTTGCTTAAATGTGATGTGAGTAGCAGAGGCTTGCCATATATGCGGTCTCACTTTTGATGTAAAATTGACTTGGTGACAGTGAAAGCAATGACAGAATTGGCCCAACTTTTCATTTTAAAAGTTCATTTAAAATCTATTCAGGGAACAAACTGTTCACGGTTTCTCTTGAGCTACTGTACATGCTACTTTCACAGTAATTTTTAATACAATATATTTGCATTTAACAGGTAAAAAATGATATTCATGAACAGATATTAGGTTCATATATTAACAGAATGGCTGTACAGACATACGAAGTGAAAAAGGGAAAGTTAAATGTTTCAATTGCTTTTGTTAGTTTGCTGTTCATCCATTTATTCGTAGGCCTCTTGCTAGCACTGTCCAGTGTAGTTTTCCAAAGGCATCATTCCTATACTGTTACTGATGACACTTATATTCAGTCAGAACACCTGGGATTAGCTGTGATTTACTTGTTTTACTTGTTGATAAATTCCTCCCGTAAATGGCAGTAAATTTCATCAAGAATTAACTATCTATTAAGTACAGGTAACAGATTGTTAATTCTTGATGAAAGTCACCACAATTTATGGGAGGAATTTATCAACAAGTAAAACAAGTTAAAAAAAAAAAAAAAATCTGATGCCTGGTGTAAATGCTTGACAATAAAGAAATGAACCCAATTTCCAGAATAAAGAGTGATAATATCACTGCCATGTTCACAGCGTTGCCTAATTCTGGTTAATATCATCAAATCGCCCAAGCCTTGCACACACAACTACAGACATAAGAGCACAGCTAGTGCGGATGGCTTACAGATAATCCATGTAGCTCATGGTTTATCAGTCTACATAAACAGACAGAAATGAAGTAAAGAAATTCATGTACATCAACATAAAGTTCACTACAAGGAATTTACTAGTAAACCATCCACACAAACTAAATCCTTCCCAGCCATTTAAAGCCAGATGAAACATCTTTTCCTGCAAAGCCAGAGCTTAAATGTAAGCATGATTTCACACAGGGGAAAGGGCCAATGTGTTAAGCGTATTTTCTTGCAACAATATGCGGAGTGTCCTGGGAAAAAAAGGTCCATACTCTGTCCTGTATGGTTCACTTAAACATGAACCAATCTATTAAACTATATTGAAAATGAGGGTGTATTCCCAGGACATTCCACAATATTAGCCACACAGCCACCTTCAGTCCCTGCAGCTGGTCCGGCTCAGGCTCAGGCTCGGGCTCGGGCTCAGGCTCAGGCTAGGAAAGTGTTAAGTTCGTTACAACGCACAATTCTTACTCCTGGCCTTTGTAAAATAATACTGACGCAAAACATAAAGGAGTGAAATACAACAAAAATACAGGAAGCCATTATTTCAACCTGTTGAGCTGGTTTTCTGGATGCAGACCAAAAACTCTGTAAACTCTGTTCTAGTGTATGAAACCGGTAGCCCTTCGTACGACTCAGTACCTGTGAAGTAGCTCAGTTTCAAAAAGGTTGGTGACCCCTGGTTTGGGGCTGCATGAGTGCTGCCAGCACTGGGGAACTACAGTTCACTGAGGGAACCATGAATGCGAACATGTACTGTGACATACTGAAGCAGAGCATGATCCCCTCCTTCAGGAAACACGGCCGCAGAGCAGTATTCCAACATGATAACAACCCCAAACACACTTCCAAGACAACCTCTGCCTTGCTAAAGAAACTGAGGGTAAAAGTGCTGGACTGGACACTTCAAATTATAAGTAAGGATAAAGGGAGCTGCACATCAAGGTCTTCTAAAGGAGATTCTTCAATCTGCCAGAGCCCTGAATTTGCCTGATCAGTCCTCATACTTAAATGTTACAGAGAATTTATGGTGATGGTTAAAAATCAGGGATCAGCAAACAATAATTCAGACCTACATAAAAAAAGTGTTGTGGATATTTGTTACAGCTGTTAAAAATGTATATGGTTTTTCAAACTAGTTTGTTTGTATTTCTTTGCACCAGTGCATGGTTCGAATTACGGGGGGTACTGTACCCCCCCGATCAAGACCCAGACGCACCCAAAGAGACAAAAAAATGCAGGTGGGGGGGTGGTGGTGTTTTTAACTTTTTCTGTTGTTAAAAAAGGCAGTACACCCCAAATATGGTGGGCCAAATCTCACTCTGCACCAGTCTGTATCTGCACATTTTGCATTTCATCATAAGTGTTTAGGCTCATGTAACCTTTTTATACATAACATACCATAGAATGTGTCCCATTTAGTCAGTCTTTAACAGTATATGACTGAGATGCTGATATATTATTCAATTCAGTTCAACCCAATTTTATTTATATAGATCCTTTTACAACCACAATTTGTTGGTATGCTGAAGTACTGAGATGACCTTTCACTGAAAGTTAAGGGCTCCCTGGATTCAATAATGATGGTGTGTCTCAATACATTTGTCTAAATAGTGTACTTCACATTCTGTAACCTGTCAGAGTCATCATTCTGTATTAATTATACTTGTTCTGTTACTGCTCCTGCTGTCCACCCTTCTGTTTTGCAACATGGTTCTAGATTAATGTTTCTTTTAACTGTGTATATTGCTGAAATGACAACTCTATTTGACTGGATGCAAAGGTGTGTAGCCCATTTAATAAGTACCGCTTACTAAATCAACAAGAATAGCTCTAATATAGTTTGTTATATGATTTATTAAACCATAAATTGATTTGTTCAAAGCTGCAGAAACATGAACATTGTTCAAAATAAAACTATTCAAAATATAGAAACAAACGTAGAAATGGTTCACTGTATTCTTCATACACTTATATCTCTAATATACAAAGTCGATAACTGCCCAAATGGAAGCAGTTTTCTCCCGCATCATAAAAATGTAATGTTTGCGTGTTTATGTGCGCAGGTTTTTTCAGCCGCTTCATTGCTTTCTGAAACCCCAGCCCTGAGAATAGTAGGAATGACAAAATGACAAAGAAAAGGAGCTACCAAGATCAGTGAGGAAACCATCAATGCCATCCAGTTACAATAGAGAAATTATTAACAAAACCAAACTCACATAACTTCTGGAGTTACTGTCATTTCAGTGGTGCGCCATGAACACTGCCTTGTAGAATTACATTCACTAGTAAACAGGCGACAAATTAATTCATTCCGACTCGGACCACACACCAAACATGTGGTAAGGTCCACCCTAATGGGTTTATATATACAAAAATGTCATCAAAAGGCGAAACAGCAACTCAACTTTCATTACAGGTCCAAACAGATCCTTCCATGCAACAATTACACTAAAGTTCTTATGGTAGAGAAACAAGGTTTCTATGTACCCAAAACAGAACCAAAAACACAAATGCATTTTTACCCCAGAAGATTTTCAGTAGCCTGATGATGGTATTTTGAATGAAATGTGCTCAAGTACAATATAGTGCATAAGTGACCTCCTATAGGCTTCCATGGTGCATAGAACAACTCAGTTCTATTAGAAATGTTCACCTATTGCTAATACCATTGTGCCACTACTTCCAGTTTAGTACAAACCCTGACTGACAAAAAAAAAACACATGAAACCTTACTGACCCCGAACGACTTCTGCGCTACCTTTGAGAGGAGCAGTGTGGTTCACTAACATGAAGTTACTATGTTCCAGAGAACAGGTTATGGGATGTAATTATTTTTTGCTAAATGTTTTGGTGAATTGCTCCTATCATAACCACAAGAACATGCAAATGACCTGTTTCTATGGTTGTGGTTACACAAGACAATCTTGCAGTTCTGTGACCCATGGAAGCCTGCGCTCACACATCCCATTCACAAAAATGGTTCTGTGAACAGTTACTTTAGGGAACCAAAAGTGGTTCCTCTAGAGCACTGTGCAAAGAACCCTTTCCGGTACCTTTATTTTCACACCATAGGTTACTTTTGAGCATTTCATTGAAACAATGTTTTTAAAAAATACAACAAAAACTGTAAAAGCTATCTTTATAAAAACGATTGTTGGAATATTGTTTTTAATATAAACTGTGATCAAAGAGCACAATGTTGTATTGCAAGAAATCGCCCTGCTAAAGACGGCTTGCTGATGTCATTACAGAGCAGTAAAATCTGCAGCATGGCACTAACAGTGTTGGTGAGCAAACCAATGTTATTGTTGGAACAACAGGGCATTATTCGTACCACATATGAGGAGTCTGACAACGGCAGTAGCTCTCATTTCTCTAAGCTCATTTATATGATGCTACAGTGAGAGACACTGAATTGGCTTATCTATGCTATATGTTCTTTCTTAGCTCCTGTTGGATGGTTGAAGAAACTTTACAAAATCATGGCAAATATTTCATTCAGCCTAATTCATTTCCTCATTCCGCAGGTCACATTTTATCAAATTACCTACAGATAGAGAGGTGTTGTGTTTTCCCATGCATGCATATAAGCATTTTAAGTTAACCACACATTCTAAATGCAGCTCCATGGTTGAATGGGATTTTTGCCAACCTAGCAACAGACAATAATTAAAAAAAAAATGGGTAGGTCAACTGAACTGGCAGAAATCAGCTGTAAAACAGTCTGCAGCCCATAATCACGCATTTATTTCACTATTTCTGTGCACCAGCACCGAACACAGCGTTTGGCATCTGGCAGCACTAGAAAATCACAGGTAGCGGCCCGCTCCTGGATGACAGGCTCAGGGCCTTTTGGTGGTGAGCTCTCAAAGCCTCTGCACACTGCATATCGCTCCAGATCCTCCAGCAGGGCGGCGACCTGTGTGGCGGAGCTGAGGCGGGGTGGGTGGACAAGATAAAGCCGGTGGGTGGGCAGCAGTGGCTGGCCCTGGACAGTGATGTGGAAGCGAAAGTTGGGCTCTATTTCCACAGTTGTGTCTGCCATAGTGGACAGTTTTGAGCACTGTATCAGCTGCAGCCGTGGACCCTCGACCAGCAGGGGGCACCACAGCATGGGTAGCACAATGCAATGCAGCGTCGACAACAGCTCCAGCAGCTCTGGCTCAAGGTCCACCCCAGGGTCTGGAGAATCACTGCTGCTCAGGCTAAAAACCTGAGTGATCTGCAAACACACAAACTTTGTTAAGTAAACAGGCTATGTTCACATTACAAAAATGAATTACTCAAGAAGTTGCCTTTCCTTGAAAGCTCACATTCATATTCATAATCAGTGGACATGTACAGATTACTGGGCTGCTTAAAAACAAATAAATATGTAAATGCACTGTATCTTTTAAACTCACCGATGGTCCGGTCTCATCCTGCTCCTCTGTGTGTTCCTGATCAGTGTGGCCCTGCAGAGGCCTCTTTTCTGCTCTCAGTCGCAATGGCTCTTCCTTAAACAAGGCCTCAGAGCTAACTGGCCGGGCACCAACATCTGCATTCTAAAGCAAAAGCATGTGAAATATAACAGTTGTTTTAAAGTAGGGACCCAACCCCAGCCCTTTATCAACACCTTTACTGCACAGTATACAGTATTTCCTGATCCATTTCAAGAATAACCTGTTAATGAGTTAATTGGATCAAATGGAACATGCCTATAAATGAAAAATACATGGACAAATGTATTGGGACACACCTCTTAATCATTGAATTCAGGTGTGTATCATACCCATTGCCACAGGGGCATAAAATCAAGCACACCAAGAAATTTTGTACAACGCCTTGCTTTGTGCACACAGAACAGTTCGGGGAAGAATCTTTTCTATTCCAGCATGACTGTGCCCCAGTGCACAAAACAAGGTCCATGAAGACATGGTTGGATATGTTCGCTGTGGAAGAACAGAGCCCTGACTTCAACAATATTCAACACCTTTGGTACGAACTGGAGATTGTGAGCCAGGCCTTCCCATCCAACATCACTGCCTGACCTAAATAAATGCATTACAGAATGAATGGGTATAAATCCCCACATAAAACTTCTGAAAACAGTGAAGGCTGTTGCAGCTGCAAAGGAGGGACCAGCTCCATATTAAAGACTGTGTATTTGAATACAATGTCATTAAAGTCTCTGTTGGTGTAATGGTAAGGCATCCCAATACTTTCGTCCATATAGTTAGGACAGAATCCCTGCATGACATGACAGAAAAACAAACTCATGCAATTTTTTGGCTGCTAGCTTACATTCACCGTTAGCAAGATTAGTACATGTGCTAGAGTAATTACCAAATATTTTCTTTGATCTTGGCACAAATAGAATATGATGAGAAAGGAATGCTTCCTCAAATTCAAATAAAACAGTTAACAACATATAGGAGTGTTGGCACTGATATGAATGACTCACTATTGCTGGGAGGGTTTTGGAGCCTCTGGCTTTGAGGCCATTTTCTGCCATCACATTCAGTTTTGTCTTGTTTGGTGGGATGCTTGGCTAGCGGGGGATGGGTGGGTGACAAGAGCATGTAAAGAAATCAAAACACAGTCAATACTGCCTAATCAAATAAAAGAAAAAAAAAAACAAAACATGGAGACACCCTGCAGCCCTCTAAATGAAAGGTAGGTGTTCAAAAATGAATTGCTGAACTAGAGGAAATGCAGACTATGACAGGGCTGCACTACAGGGACCAAAAGGTATTTGAAGCATTACATGTATTGAGGCATTACATGTCTTGAAACTTATTCAAAATACTTTGATTTAAATGTTAGTGTTTTTAATATTTAAATATTTCAGTGTTTTGTCGAATATACAATAATTACACTGTTGAAACAAAGAATTTTTTTCAGGTTGTAAGACCATCATGAATTAAAACACACAGGAAATCACAAAGGGAGCTGTGATTGGTCAGGTGCTCGCAGCACACAGTAAAAAAAAAAAACAAAACATGAAGCCATTCATTGCCAGCCTACTGTCAATCTTAGGTTGAGGTATTTTTTCCAGCACATCTCATCCAGCTCTTGTAGATCATAATGACCTTCTAGAAAATAGTCAAACTGTGTAGGCTGAGGTTCCCAGGAATGGAGTTAGTGGACCTATTTGCATATTGCAGCATTGTGCATTATGAACATGATTATAAAAAGAATACATATTGTGCTGCTATCTCTCTACATCTGTACATCAGGACAAAATAAACTCAGAAAACATTCAAAAATTCTTCCGCCTTACTTTTCCTTTGTAATTTGTATTGCTGGTCTTGTCTCTGTCCTTGTGAAGCCCTGCAGAACACCCCTTCATCTTCCTCTCAGGCTCTCCTTCATTATCTGAGAAGTCAAAGTTCCACTTCTCTCGCCGACTTTTCTTTCGTCCATAAGTGTAAAGCGGTCTCGGCCTGCCTGGCACCACCCAACCTTGTGGAGTGAGGACCGGAGTGTGATCTGATTCGGGCAGCAGGTGTCTCTGCCAAGCACAAACATTCTAACAACATCAGCATTCACGAAAATGTCTCTTCACAAGACACTCCAGAGCTCAAAACTTGAATGCAACTTTAAATACTAACAACTCGCATGAAAAATCAGGAAAAATAAGTGCATTGTTGGGGAGGCAACCACTGGTCCAAAGTGCATAATTAGGAACGAGCAGGGAGTTCAGAGGCTGTGTGTAAGTGGTATTCAATAAAGGAAGTGCCTTAGCACTTTAAAGAAACTATTTTCTAAACTGCATTATTTCTGTGGACACACCTGGTAAACTTGACAGAAAATCTCTAGGTTGCAGTAAGCCGTCTCTAATAACTAAGGTAGCTTTAGCTATTGCTGATAGAGTGCTTAGTTCATAACATTACAAAATGTTTCTCGGCTCAGAGACCTGAACCACCCTTTCACTCACTGCGTTTAAAAATTCACCACGGACTCAGTGTTTCCCCTCTTGTGTCACAGCTGGGCTATCAATTTGTCTTCCATCACTTCAGACATAAAATTTGGTTAAAATAAGTTTTATGATTGGCAGAAGCCATACCCAAAATTATATAGTCTGCCTCCGTTACTACTTTAATAACATATGTATTCCTGGTTGGTAAGGCTGACATTTCTGTTGTTTTTAACCGAAATGAAGGTGCTGTATGAAGGTGTATGGAGTAAACAGACCAGGTATGTAATGTTTCTGCCATGATTCTTGGGAGGGGATACACAATATACACAGTTTATTTTCTATTTTTCCATGAAATGGTTTTGATGCATTTTCTTCAATAGTTTTTAACCCAAACCATACAGACATTAAAAAAAGAAATGATGAATCATTTAAAATATAACAAGTGGCATAAAGTAAGCCTTCCTGCATTTCATTAGAAAATTGTTTGTCTATCACATGATCACCCAAACCATGTCATTTTAAACTGTTTTCAATCAACACATCATGGACAAGAGAATAAAAAATAAAAAGCTTCAGCTTCATAAAGCTTAACTGATAATGTTGCTTTTTTTTCGCCAGATTTTAGCCTGCTGTTCTAAAAAGAACCAATAAAACAAAAATGTAGCACTCTATGAAAAAACAGGAAATTTGAATTATTTTTTTTTTGATTGCTTCTTGTAACTGTGAGAAAACCTGCCTAACCTACAAGGTTACGCTGAACAGTACCAAGTATGCAGATCAATTTACATTTAAAAAACAGCAAATTATTCCCCAAAAATATTTAATTAATGAGAAAATAAAATACGCCACATTCAGTTATCAGTAGCGTATAGATTTGCTGATATAAAGGCCTACCATAGCTTCTCTTTGACACTGACGCCGACGGCACTTCTGTCTCTTTTTATTGCTCCCTCCGAATTTGGGCTTGTCTACGCAGAAATCACACACTCCACAGTCTGCTGTAGACACACAGCCTTTACACCGGCCACAGGAGCGTTTCTGCTTCCTTATCACCCTCTGAAACGCACGCACATACACAGCGGAACTGCATCAGTAGCTCAGAGGACTTCATAAAAAGGCCTACTTGTCCAGGATATATTGATTCCTGTGGGTATATTAATTTTAAACCTATAGTATTGTGCAGAAGTCTTGAGCCATCCCTTACTTCCTCATATGTTGCTTTAAAATTAAAAACATTTTACTGCAACAGGTTACTACCGATTTACAGATCACCGCATGAGCATCTGGAATCATTTGCACCAGTTTCTTCACTGGTTCAGGCCTTAAGATGTGCTTTGTTCTGTCTGAATTATTTATACATCAGTCACTGCGCGACAAACAAAAAAACTTCCCCTAAAACAGAATTAAAAAAATGAGGAAGCCTGGAGAACTAATCCTCAAGACCACATTAAAAATACAAGAAATCTGGATTTGTAAAAGTATAATATGAAGAATTGTGGGGTGGCACAAAACCTTTGCACAGTACAGTATAAAGTATCTATCTATTTTTGCTATGTTATAGCCCCTCTCTTCCAATGGTCTATCTTTTATTACCTTTCATGGAAAACATTGTGAATGATCTGGGCGCTTCTTGCAAGCGCAAAATACTAATTTTAACTACGTCATGCAGATACACTAGATACCCAAAAAACTGGCTTTCTTGGTTAATTAATCTGGCTCTCACAAAATTATATCAGTGTACTCCATAGATCCAAACACAAAATAAAGGAAAACCTCTTCATCGTCATCGTCATCATCATCATCATCCCCCTCCTCCTCCTCTTCCACAACGTCATCATTGTCATCGTCATCATCATCATAAAACAGTGAATGCTCATCTGAGTCACTGTCTAGGGCAGACATCTGTTGGATACATGTTATGTTTAGTGATGTTAGAGATTCTTTTTCTGTATAAATGGCTCTGTAAAAACCTGTCAAAAATACTCTATGTCTGAAGAGAAGACAGAGAGGTTAACATTTAAATACTGTCTAGATGGATTTCCTCTATATAGACTACTGATGGTCGATCAAACAATGACAAAATCTACTGCAGAGACAGTTTGCCTTGCTTACCTTGGATACTGTACTCCTGGTTTCCAATCTTTCTGACAAGCGTCTTTCTGATCTCTGGGGAGAAGAATATGACCTTAATGAACATTCACACCTTCAAAAGTTCAAAGTAATGACACTCTACAACATAGTTACATTTCACAGCATCGCTAAGATACAGGATTGTTCAAGTTTGTAGTTTGTTTATTCAATAACAACGTAGATTTCTAGATGTTTTATTCAAAAACATACTTTTTTTGGACATATTATTTAAAATATAAGCCATTTAGGATTGTAATCTTATTATAACTTCATGTGACGTCTTGATATTCTACAGCAGGGATCTCTAACTCCGGTCCTGGAGGGCCAGTGCTCAGCAGTTTGAAGGAAGTTCTCCTCAGACACATAAAACAAACCTGACAATTAACTGATGAGGTGAACCAGGTGATTCTGACCAGGGAAATCACCAAAACATGCTGGACCACGGCCCCACAGGACTGGAATTAGACACCCCTGTTCTACAACAATCTTAGTAATAATATTAGTTGGGGTTTTGTTTTACAACATTCTAGTTTATATGAAACCAACAAACTAGTTGCATTATATTCAAATTATTTACCCCATATTATAATTAAGTGAACTTTTTTAAGAACTCTTATGCAGTCATATATCAAGTTTCTAGTGTACGTACGAGGGAGGTGGCAGTGGAATACCATTAAGCCTAATACCTAATGGCACACCAAGCCCTGTGAACCTACTCAAAGACCACACTTCAGTGTTTTCAATAACGTGCAGACACTTTAAGGGTGTTTAGGCCTTTTTTCTTATTTTTTGCTTTCACCCAAGGTATTATCTGATAGGGTTGCATGATTATGGCCAAAATGATAATCACAATTATTTTTTATCAAAATTTAAATCATGATTATTAATCACATTTATTCATTATTTCAAGTAAAACACATTTTTATTGCACTTTCTATTTTAAACAAACAATATGTGATCAAGGCTTTCGGTTCAAAATGAAACCTCAAATAAAAAACTCCAATAATAAAATATAATTTACCCAAGACAAAGAATTAACAAAAAATGAAGAGGCAATTGCAGAGTGCAATCATAATGTGCAAAAAAAACAAAAAATTAAGCCTATACAGAAAAGGCACATACTACGCGGAACAGGAACAAACTACAGGCCTCCAGGTTTTTGGCCAGAAATACCAGCCTGTCACTGTTTGACTTAAGAAATGATCGAAGGCAGGTCTCACACACACACACACACACACACACACACACACACACACACACACACACACACACACACACACACACACACA
>JBBJLR010061124.1:0-11347 GCA_037577145.1 Brachypetersius gabonensis
AGCGAGCGGCGGAGAGAAGCAGCTGTTTAAGGACGAGTGGCACGTTTCCAGACAGCTTGTTCCATCTTGCGCTCTCTACCTCTCCTCTCTGTGTGCTAAGCAGGAGTGACGGGTCACGAGGAGCAAGTCCGGTGCTCATACAGAGGACGGATAAGGGTCTCCGTATCCTTGCGAGAGACAGAGGTGGACTGGTTCAGTTTAAGAAGGGAAAAAGTACCAAGGAGAGGGAAGACTCCTTGGAAGAGACAACACAGGGGTTCCTGTGTGTTTGTGTTGGACTTTTAAGTGCTTGTGTTACAAATAAAACTGTCTCTCTGGAACTCAGTGGCATGCGGCTGTCTTTCCCCTTCAGACAACTTGACATTAGCAAAGAATACTGAGTGAATTTTTAGTAAATATTAAGGTGCAAATGTAGAAAATCTTAGTTTGGTAGCGAGTTTCTCTCTTCTAGGGGTGAAACTAGAGAAGATAAAATGTCCATTTTACATGAGATTTCTGTATTTGTGTCCATTCATTCTGTAGAGCATTATGAGGTTAGGCACTGATGTTGCATGAGAAGGCCTGGCTCGCCATCACTGTTCCAGTTCATCCCAAACAGGGCTCTAGACAAAATAAAAACCTTAGGAGCCATTGGCTCCAAAACACAATATTTAGAAGCAAATTATTTTTTTTAGGAACCATCATCTCTGTCAAACGTGATATGAATAAAACCATATGGCACATTTTGTCTCCAGTCTTACCCCATGTAAAGAGCATTACAACGAAACAAGAAATCACGACACGGACTAAATTGTTTCCAAAGTAAAACATAGTGTTTCTTGTGTACTTTATGTTTATTTTTCCTATATTTTAGAACGCCCTCTGTAACAGGTTGCCTGGTCATGCAAATCCTGTGAAATGAAACTTGATAGAGAGGTGTCCATTGTGATCGAGTCGGTTGTTTGACTAAATCTGGGAAAATGAAGAGCCGTTTGGGCACAGACATAGTTTACCTGTCTGTCTATGCGTTTGGGAGCCAATGAAGCTGGATCTTCTTAGTGATCAGATCCAAATGATCCGACTCATTAAAAATTTACATAACGAATCGCGTGATAGTGTCGTAGGAACAACAGCCTCGGATTTAGTATATTATAAGATTATAAGATTATATTATAAGATCCAACTTTTCTTATACTTGTAGTTATTTTAATTTATCTTGGTTGTGAGAGACGATCGCCATTGGCAGATGAAATGAAAAAAGTGGCAAAATAAATAATCTAGTCGCATTAGCAACCATTTTACTCGCCATCTGGAGCCCTGTCTCAAAGGTGCTGGATGGGGTTGAGGTCAGGACTTTGTGTGGCCAGTCAAGTTCTTCCACGCTGAACTCCTCCAGCATGTCTTTATGGAGCTCGCTTTGTGCTCTGGGTCCACCAAGTTGGAAGCATGGCATTGTCCAAAATATCCTGATCTGCTAAAGTATTAGGATTGACCTACTTGTCATCACCAGATTGGACTGTAATATCCTCTGAAGGCCACCACTCCACTACTGAAGACCACTAGACCACCACTTCATTACTAAAGACCACCACTTCCCTACTGAAGACCAACAGACTACCACTTCATTACTGAAGACCACCACTCCACTACTGAAGACCACCAGACCACCTAACTACTGAAGACCACTAGACCACCACTCCACTACTGAAGACCACTAGACCACCACTTCATTACTAAAGACCACTAGACCACCACTCCACTACTGAAGACCACTAGACCACCACTTCATTACTGAAGACCACCACTTCCCTACTGAAGACCACCAGACTACCACTTCATTACTGTAGGCCACCAGACCACCACTCCACTACTGAAGACTACCACTCCACTACTGAAGACTACCACTCCACTACTGAATACCACCAGACCACCACTCCACTACTGAAGACTACAACTCCACTACTGAAGACTACCACTCCACTACTGA
Organism: Brachypetersius gabonensis; assembly: GCA_037577145.1. Lineage (NCBI taxonomy): Eukaryota > Metazoa > Chordata > Actinopteri > Characiformes > Alestidae > Brachypetersius > Brachypetersius gabonensis. Next base: position 1,967 of record JBBJLR010061124.1, read on the forward strand.
ATACCACCAGACCACCACTCCACTACTGAAGACTACCACTCCACTACTGAAGACCACCAGACCACCACTCCACTACTGAAGACAGTTACAGATGATCCTTTATATCTGGTCTTCAATACATCAAAGTCCTCCCACACCACTCCACTGCTGTGAACCTTCACTCTACCCCTCACCTACAGAGCCAAAAATTGTTCAGCTCTGTCTGTCTACCAGCCCTGATCAGACCACGAGTCTCAGCTCGCTCTCTTAGAACATCAAGCACAGCCCAATTTGCCTAACCTCTTCTCAAAGATTAAAGACCCTCAGCTTTAGCACTGACATGGTGGAATGAACTTCCCCTGACCATATGAGACCCTCTTTTAGCGTTAGGAATGAAATGTAAGTTCCAAATTAGAACCGAAAAGAAAATACCTCATAAAACAGAAAAAAATAATGTTCAAAACACATAGACCCATTTTCATTTACAGCATTTGCCAGATGCTCTTATCCAGAGAAATGTACATCTGTGCTTTCTAGTCCATAGGAAATGCCCCTGTAGTGCTGACACGTTTCTTGGTCTCTTGTAGGCCAGTAATTTATGCTTTGGATGAAAACACTGCCAGTGGTCAGTCTGGTGCATCCTGTTCAGTTTAAAGCTCAGCTCCTCTGTTTTATTAACATGTGTAAGGACTGGAGGTATCAACTCCATGTTCACAACATGTGCAACATAGCAACACCAGAGACCATTTAATATTACCACAATATTTCTTTTAACTTTTGATTTAGTTTTGTATTCAATTCTGGCCCAGTTTACTAATGAAGCTAGAGTGACGGATTTTCGGAGCCGAACAATTCTGTGTAGTATATAATTATTTCTTTATATTTTGCTTTAAATCACCTTGCTGGTGCAAAACTACTATTTTATGTCTGTCAAACGGTATTATTTTTGATATATTAAGTAAATATGGGAACAAAAGTGTGACTGCGACAGGCTGAGTGCCCAACAAGAACAAGGTGTTCTTTGGGGTCAAGCTGTTTCAGAATGAAACATTTACATAAACATCAACATTTTACACATTTGTTTTGGACTCTGCAAAACGTTGCACTCTGGTTTAGGTCCAAGGAGATAATCACACCTGCAGGAGTGTGAGAACCACTGATAGTTCACGTCACATGGGGGACGGAAAACATTTTTTTTCCACCAGAGCTTTGTTGCATGCTTGCTTATTTAAAGCACTATTAGGTAGTCAGCATAGAAACACAAAGTCCCTGATTACAATATTAATTTTTGCTGGTTTAAATGACTGGGTTCCAACTGAACCCAAGCATAAAAGGTGTTAATAAATAATGAGCATAACATGAGGTTTAAAGGAATAGCATAGCAACAAATAAAAATCTATTTTACACACTTTACGACTTCTCCTAAATGTAGTCCATCAGTTAAAACATGTTTAGTGTCGATTTTTTCTTTTTTTTAGTTTAGAACTGGAACAACCTTAAACTCAATAGTCACCCAGACATTGATAAAAGCATCTAAACATCTCTCAGCCCAATCAAAATGCATCCAGATCCTCATTAGGATGGTGCAGACGTGTGGATGCGGTTTAGGACACAATATGAGCTATAAAGATTAAACAAAAACATAACTGCTACAGGCAGAAAACAGACCTGGATCTGATTTCTCTATTCAAAAACCCTGACTCCAGATCAGCTCTCTTACTCCTGAGGCAGATAGCGAAAACAGACCCTGTTGTCTCAACAGGTGCCGTCACAAATAACAACCGGTTTCGGGACACCAAGCATAAAGTATGATAGTAAATCTAAATATAATAATAGGGTTAAAATGAGCCTGTATTGGTACTGTATAATCTGAGTCTCTTCAGGCTCATCTGATGTGACAGCTCTGAGTGAATAGACGACAGCTTCAGTTCTTCTGAAACAAATCCAGCTTTATATCTAATAGAGAGTGGTGTTGGGGAGCTGGTCTGCAGGCAACTTTAGAAACTGTTTTGGGTTGCATAAGAGGAGAGGGACAACTGCAAGACACCACTCTGTGTGTGTGTGTGTGTGTGTGTGTGTGAGGTGTGTGTGTGTGTGTGTATTTACCGTTTTCCTTGTCCACGTACAGACTGTGACATTCCCTCAGGATCCTCTCGCTGGGGGTGGTTATTGCTGTGTCCAGAGCATTTGCCACCAACCGGGCTTTCCTGGAGCCCGACATATTGAAAGTAACCCTGTAGGAACCCGAGGGGGACAGTTTACAGTGCTGCACCAGCTCTCACTACACTGTGGTCGTGCTACGCCCCCTAGTGCCCACCTAACGCCAAAGCGCTTTCCAGATTCTATCTTGGGACACACCTGTTTTCCAGGGTCTAGGCTCAAATTTCCACAGAAACTCCAGAATCTGGTGGAAAGTCTTCTAGGAAAATGTTATAACTGCAAAGGGGAACAAACTCCATGTTAAAGTCTATGTATTTCAATAAAATTTCATGTACTGGCGAGACGTCCCTATACTTTTGTCCATAGCGTGTAGTTACACAACATGTAGTGATCCCTGTCGATAGAACAATAAAGATTTCAATTAAATAGAAATTTGGAAAGAATAGTAAGATATAAAATATATGAAGAAAGTACATTCCACAAAAACAAAACAAAAACAAGAACCGTACAGTGTGTAAAAATGGAACAGAATAGAACTATTATTACTTCTTCTACTACTACTCCTACTACTACTGCTACTACTACTATTACTATTATTATTATTATTACTATTATTATTATTATTATTATTAATAGTCTACTATTACTAATTCTATTACTACTACTTCTGCTACTACTACTACCACTACTACTGCTACTATTACTATTACCATTACTACTAATACTGATGCCACTACTGCTAATAATAACACAGTTTTAATGTCATCTACTGCAGTTATTCTCTTTATTGGAAAAGCACCAGAAATAAATTAAACTCTTTTTAAACTTTTTGCAGTGTGGCAGTACTTTCAGGTGTGGTTATTTGTCTCAGTAACCCCTCCCTCAAAAACAAAACAAACAAACAAACAAACAAACAACATAAATGAATGTAAACCAATTAATTAACCCATTCACAATATACACATGCGGTTAATGGGAAATGTCACTGCTGTTTCCAAATAAATTCACACAACGTATGCCTGAGTTATTGCTTTTAAAGATGTGATTTTGGCTTCATATCTTCATGTTGTACGTCTGAGGGATGAATAGGTAGGTAGGCTTTATGTAAATGTTTTGGGTCTTTTGCGACATTATGAAAACAGCGAATGGAAAAGGGCTGTTTTGGCTACGATGTTTGCATATGTGGAACGAGCACACTGCTATGGTGTCAATGAAACTGTGTTTCTGAGCTACATCAACCCCTTTTACTTAAATAGATCATTCTTTCCAAGTTTTTGGACACTTAAAAAAAAGTCCAACGCAAAGGGACCCTACTATTAGCTGTGGAAAACACTGGTGGTCCCACAGGAGGTATACAGGGATTTCTAAACAGTGATGGCCTCAATACTCCAATAGCTACGGTAAACACAAGCGTCAGATTAGATTAGGCCTTTTAGGTTAAAAAAATTAAATCTGGATCCCAAACAGCGTAATTTAGATCAGGATTTTCAAATTTAAGCACGTATTACATTGTGTTTTAAAGCCGATTTTATAAAACGGACTCTTATTCCTTCGATTTGAAGGTGCTACCGTAAAGTGTGTAATAGTCTCTCGCTAAAATTTTAGGTGGGGTTCATTTGAAACCGAGCTGAAGTTGATGGCTTATTCCTTATTCGATTAGGTTTCGAAATACTTTAGGGTGGATCGGAGATGTGTAATGAGATACTGGTGGCTAATTCAATCAGGGTTTATTTCATGTCACTATGAAACTCAGGGCAACGGAAGCATTGCCCCTTTAAGGACAGGTAAGGGTGTGGCTCATTGTGTCTCACCTGGTTTTGGTTCCGAGAGAGAGAGAGAGAGAGAGAGAGAGAGAGAGAGAGAGAGAGAGAGAGAGAGAGATGGACGACAGCACAAATCGACAGAAGTATTGAGTTTTACGCCTTAAAAGCCTAGTGCACTCACATTGTGGTTATGACTACGTTATAACCAGTTATGACAGACGCTCTTATTCCACAGCAACGTGAGTTCTGCTCCTACTGAGACTCTTCTGGTTTGAAGCTTCCATCCACTAAAATGCTGATATTTGGAGCAATCTTTCTCCACATCTACCTTCTTCGTCCAACAGGTAAGTGCATTCATTCTCTATGATGATCAACACACTCTTCCACTATGTGTACACAAGTACTAGGACTCTTACTTATGGTGAAGTGCTTCAGCAGACCAAGGCATTAGGGACAATGCCATGCTTTCAACTTTGTAGACACAGTTTGGGGAAGAATCTTTTCTATTGCAGCATGACTGTGTCCCAGTGCACAAAAAAGCTCCATATTAAAGTCTATGTATCTAAATGCAATGTCATTAAAGTCCCAGTTGGTGTAATTGTCAGTCATCCCAATACTTTTGTCCATAAAGTGTACTCACCATCAAACAAGGGTTCCCCAAAACACCTTCTGGAGGGCTGGAGTGCAGCAAACTGTGCTGCCTGTCCTCTAAATTATTATTGGCATTAGTTTCTAGAAAAGACCTCTTTTTTAATAAAAGCTTTACTTCATGTAGAGGTTCTTCAGGTTATTTACACTCATATCACAGTACAGACATGGTTTCTTATAGGTGAACCCTGTTTGGCACCCATCTTTGGGGTTCTTCAAAATCACCAAGTCTGTTTTTCTGGCCCTTTTTTTACAGCTGCAGCTGCTGGAGAGCAAGAGCAGCGGGTTATAATAGTGGGAGAGAAAGGAAAAAGTGTCCTTCTACCATGCCTCGAACGCCCGGACAACAGCACCCTGGTGGAGACTCGCTGGAAAAAGAGTGGGAAGGTTATGGTCACCCGGGTGTATTCTCAACCGCCACCCATCCCGGGACACTTCTCCATACTGGACGACGGCAGGTTGAACATCACTAGTCTACTGAGTCTAGATGAAGACCTGTATGAGTGTGACCCCAATCCAAAAAATGATAGTGCGTCTCGGAGCATTTTTCTTCAGGTTGCAGGTATGTTTTCACACCTCTGACAAAACCCTGTGACCCCAAAAAAGCTCTATAGGACAAGAAAAAGGCCTGACTTTGACGTAGTGGTGTAAAGTAATATCTTTCTTCATTATGTTGCCTATCCAGCAGGGTGTATATTCAGACCCGATTTAAAACAGAGGAATCTGATATCACAGCAACATCATAGCGATGCTGAGTTCTCTTCACTGGTTTCGGTAAAGCATGAACACTTGCGATAAACAGGTTTAGCGGGTTTATCCGCTTGTGACCTACAGCCGGTGTGACTGAAACTCGCTCTGCTTTCCTCAGACGCCTCTTTTTCTCAATTCACAAATACTCCGTAGCTATTTTCACTAGCACTACAAAAACGTCTGAAAAAATGTCTTTCTATCCGGCGAAAAATTGTTTACCGTATCAGGTCTAATGTGAGACTATAATGTAGTTTCCTGGAATGCAAAACGCCATCCTGGTGGAAATATCAAAATCAATGAAATACGTTCAAACTTGTCTTTGAAGAGGAAACTACTTCTCTGAAATGAACTGTTGATGGAAAAAATAAAAGCAATGTAACAAACAAACAACGAAACGACAAGCAATGCTGGGAAGTCCCCTTCTAACCCTTTCAATTGTACAGAATTCTGCTATAAGCTTTGCTTTAGGTAATACAAAACATAACTGCAATGTTTCTACTATAAATGTACAGCTATATTTTACATAGACAAGATGACAAATGAGCACATTTTTTAAAACTCATTATTATGAATTACTTCATAACTCTCACCCAAATTGCTTTAAATAGGATTTTTGATCACTATCTACTCTCTGAATGCAAAACACAGAGCTGTGGTTTGGTTATCTAGTCTAACTGTGTTGATACATGTGGCTGCTTCATGACAGAGTGATACAAATATGCTAATGAGCTCTCTAACCAATCACAATCATTTGTACTGCAGGCTCTGAGCAGCCTGACCAATCACAGCTCCAGATGAGTGTTTTTGTGGGTGTTTTAAACATGCAATCCAACTGAAGTCAAGCTGGGCAAAGTAATACTGGGGAAATTATAATCACGATAATCTATGCACTGTTAATTTAGCTCAAGATTACAGCATATATCTACATAGAATCAATGTATCAGTATTTTGTCCATTTTAACTGAGTGTTTATAGTTTGCAATGTCTTTGCATGATTTTTCTTTATTTTTTTAGACGGTCCAGCCAAAGTGGCAATAGACGTAACACCAGTGATCTCATTGCCAAATGGAACAGGTATCGTCCAAAAGGGCGACAACATTTCTTTCAATTGCTCTAGCGAGTCGTACTCCTCGCAGAACCTTACATGGATTTTTGAAGAGGTCACAGAATGTTTTGGAAACGGATCATCGCTGAGTTTTAAGATAACCAACATACAGCCAGACCGTCAAGGAAAATACACCTGCAAAGCCCAGAACCTCCTCTCCAACAGAACTGTGACGTGGAGCCAGGAACTACTGGTCTACTGTATGTACACAAGATCACACTGTGTGTCTTACACATAGTTGTCAAAATTGCTAATCTAACGTTCTAACAAATGAAAGAATCCTACCATTCATTAGCTTTATGCAACCTGCAGGCCTAAATCACAAACCGTGTTGATTCTTCGAGTGATCTAACATAGACCTGCTTGTGCGGCTTCTGACTTTGTATGACGTTATGTCGTCTATAAGAAGGAACAAAAACATGCACAAACTTGATGGCGTTATGTCGCTGTGCCTTTAAGACTGAAATATGTAAATGATATCTGTCTAATTGGCTGCCCAGTGTGACATCTGTTTCAAAAAAGCAGGCATGGTTAAGCTGCTTTTTACAGATACACCGATCAAACCACCTGCCCAGTGTAGATCCAGTTTTTGCCACCAAAACAGCTTTGATCTATCAAAGCATGGACTTCACAAGACCCCTGAAGGTGCTGTGGTATCTCCACCAAAACCTTAGCAGCAGATCCTTTAAGTCCTGTAAGCTGTGAGGTGGGTACCTCATGGAGATGACCAGTTTGTCCATCGTGCTTGATTGGAGATCTGGAGAATTTAGTGGTCAAATCAACACCTTGACAACAAATTGGGCAGTATGGTGCATTATTACTGTTGTTATGAAAAGGGTGTACCTGGTCTGCAACAGTGTTTAGGTAGATACAGATAGAGTAACATCTACAAGAATGCAGGACCCACTGTTTTTCCAGATGGAAAAGGCTTGGACTTCCATGTATGTGTCACCTGTTCACTGGTTGTCCATCTTTGGACCATGTTGGACCACATTAATGTGGGAACACCCAACAACACGTTCTGTTTTGAAGATGCTCTAACCCAGTCCTTGTCAAAGTCGCCCTGATCCTTACGACTTGCCAGTTTTCATTCTTCCTACACCTCAACTACAAGAACTGACTGTTCTCCTCCTGATTAATATATTCTGCCGCTGTAACGAGATAAGCAATGCCATTCACTTCATCTGTCAGTGAATCTAATGTTGCAGCTGATTGGTGTATATAAACGAGTTCTTAAAAAGGAAATGATGTATTTTTCCAGCTTCGTTTCAATGGAGGGACTAGACAGCAAATAGTGCATTCTGAAACTTGACCAGTGTTGATATGCTATGTGAAAATCTTATAAGAAAAATGAGGAAAGGTCAGTTGTCTGTGAAACTGGGCCTTTAATGAGAATAGAACCCATTTTCCATGCTGGTATTGTTGTTTACAATGTAGATGATGTAAGTCAGGGGTGTCAAACTCTGGCCCTGGAGGGCTGTTGTCCTGCACAGTTTGATGGTTCTCTTACTCAAACACATTCAGTAAAGCAGGCAATAACCTGGCGAGATGAACCAGGGGTTTCTGAGCAGGGAAATCAACAAAACATGCTGGACCACGGCCCTCCAGGACTGGAGTTGGACACCCCTGATATAGGGGATTTAGGGTGTGGGTCTATTAGCGCTAAAGACAGATAAGCATTACTGACAAACATGAATGGCAACAAAGATCAGATCTGAGCTGGAAAGCAGAAGTGAGAAATGAGGCATGTAATGTGAACGTCGCCTGAGTCAAGGCAGAATCATGATGAGAATGCACCTAAATCGTTCGTTAACCATAACACTTGAACATCTCTTTCCCTAGATGCTTCAGACAGGCACCCGGATTGCGGCTGGGAGCAGAGCAGCCAGCCTGACCTGATCAACTTCAGCTGCTCCTGGTATGGGGGTTATCCTGCGCCTACCCTGCAAGTGTTTCTGGATTCTCCAGAAAACTCTCTCGTCTCAGAGGTCACAGAGAAACTACAGGTGACTCTGAACAGGACGAAGCTGAGTGATGGGCAGAATATTACATGTTTGGGACGACACATCGACCAGCTGCCTAATCATGAACAGTCATGCTCCTTCATCTTCGGTAGGGCCTGTCAGCCACTCACACATCTGCCTGTTTCTGTTGGAGTTTATTGCAATTAGTTAACATGTTATATAACAGTATTAACCCTTAGAATTTAGAGTGTATCAGTAAACTTTGCTTTCAGTAAATATAAATGGTGTAAATCAGTCTAGAACCGGTGTTTACCCTCAGAACTCAGAGTGTATCAGTAAACTCTGATTTCAGTAAATATAAACAGTGTAAAACTGTCTAGAACCGGTATTTGTTCTCCTATACGCTTCTGTTTATTTCTAAGACCTAAAATGTATGCACTTGATTTTAAACCCTAGAAGCGTTTTTTATTATTACTTGATTTTAAATTAAAGTTACTTTAGTTCTTCGTGACACAGGAACACCAAACAAAGCTCAGCATGACGTCTGACACCTCAAGCATCAACACAAACTGGGGGAACTTCCATATAAGAAGTTGTTTTGCTACATGATGTACCATTTGTTTTGCCTCTGTTCTGATGTTCAGTAGGGTTATAGTTTATGTAGAAGTGTAAATATGGTATTACCATATGGACCAAATATAATATATAAAACGGTGATAATACTAACTTCTCATGTTTTACGAGTACATGATTTATATCATGTGTTAAGACCAAGCATGATTTAAACAACCAATTTACTACATAAACAGCTTAGTAACAAGTAATTGATTGGATACCAGTCGGTTATGGCAAATGTATCAAGAGAAGGTCTGGCCTGCATTCTCTGTTCCAGTTCATCCCAAAGGTGTTGGATGGGGTTGAGGTCAAGACTCTGCGTGGGTCAGTCAAGTTCTTCCACACTGAACTCCTCCAGCAGGTCTTTATGGAGCTCGCTTTGTGCTCTGGGACACAG
>JBBJLR010061153.1:0-11347 GCA_037577145.1 Brachypetersius gabonensis
TACATCTACACACCTTCACACACACCATCATACATCTACACACCTTCACACACACCATCATACACACCTTCACACACGCCATCACACACGCCATCACACACACCATCATACACACCTTCACACACCACCATCATACATCTACACACCCTCACACACACACCATCATACACACCTTCACACACGCCATCACACACACCATCATACACACCTTCACACACACCATCATACATCTACACACCCTCACACACACACCATCATACACACCTTCACACACCCCATCACACACACTCTCATACACACCATCACACACACCGTCATACATCTACACAACTTCTTGAGCATAGTACCTAAGTTTATTAGATCCATATCACACAGTGTGATTTCTAATGATCTTATGAGTTTGCTGAGATCATACAGTGACTGTAGAAGGCAATAAAAATTTTTTAAATGTTGTAATTTTGTTAGAACTGTATACTTGTCCTGAATGCCACAGATGTCAAACTGTAGTTGGTTCCAGCCTCCCGTTATGCCTTGCTGGACGTGCATGAGGTCTGTCGGCTGGTTGTTGATGAGGATGAGGCGCATGCATCCTTGGAAGGCCACTGAGGGGTTCAAACACCTGGAGCTATTCTTAGACACAGGACACCCTGAGGAAGCAAGACAGGTCCAAAAAGGTACACATTATTGTTACTTACAAGAAATGCTGACCAAACACAAAAATGCTGAATTTTGTCTACTAGTACGTCAAAGCAACTGGACCTACAGTTAAATTACATCTTCAATGTCATAAATACCTTCACCTGAAGAACATGTTCAAGATGGTTTCAGAAGTCATTTTACCATCACAAACATGTTCAACAAGGTTCCAGAAGTACCGTCACCATCAGGAACATGTTTAAGATGTAGCACTCTCCCTTTTAAGAACATTTTTAAATGGTTCCAGAAGTACCTCTTCCTATAAGAACATGTTAAAGATGATTCCAGAAGCACTGGCACCTGTACTTATGTTGGAAAAATATTATTCTTAAAGTTTCCTACATATTCAAACGTTATTCAAGCATATTCAAGCATTATTTTCATTAATGAGTTCACAAATATTAGTTGGAGCACACATGTAATCAGTTTAATCATTAACTGTGCATTATGTTCTTATAGTTTTGTAAGCAGAGTAAGAATAGACTCTGGGAAAGTACACAACAGTTCACTATGCAGACCTGTCTACCTCTGCAGTAGCGTATATGTTCTTCTCTGAAGAAACTGTCTTTTCTGTATCTCTGATAACCTTTAAACCCCCAGAGGGAAGACGCCAGATGTGAGGAAGGACAAGGCAACCCAAACACGAAGTGTGTGGGAACAGAGAAGATGGAACCCTCCCCTCTATATTAACACACTGCTAGACATTACATTGATTACAGGGTTTGCTTTGACAATTAACCACAAACAAGGATGTCACGTAATCACGGTTTGGAACCAGGTATAAACTGCTGTGTTAGTCTCAGAACTTTGAACAACTCCTCTGTAAGACTTCTTTCCCTAATTAACAAACTAACTTTCTGCATCTGTTTTGACAGTTTATTTTAAAAAAGCCGCTCAGAGAGCTCCGCACACAGTCATGCTTTTTTCACATAAAGAAATTGAATTCACTGACATGTTTTCACCAGAACACTTGGCAATTTCTTGATTAGAGTCAGAATCTGGGATACAAAAGCACCAGCCTTTTGAATTCCAGAAAAAGCAGCTTATGAAGATGTGGGTGGCATCATGCCTCAGACAGGCCACTTCTATCTATTTATGTATGTATGTATTTATTTATTTATTTGCTTCTTTTTAAAAAAGCTATACAATACAATAGCTGAAACTGCTCAGAAGAAAACAACAAGCAAGGAACAAAAATTCCAGTAGTAAACTCTGTGAAGTCCTTCAGGAAACGGTGCTCATAAACAAATAATACAGTTAATGTCAATGTAGTAAGAAACAGAAATCCATGTTAAATGACTGCACAAATGTATTAATCTCTCATGACATCCTGAACTCACAACCGCACATAATACAGCTGTCTCTCCTGTCAAATAAAGACTAAATAAGACTAAATAAGGAGGCATCTGTCATCACACGGAACAACCGACATGCTCACTACTCCACTTAACCCTTTTGTGCAGAGAGGAAATCCAGCTTCATTTTGAACGATTTGTACTTACATCATTTAAGATTCATTTTCTACTGTTTTCCATGCAGCACATTGGTCATTGAGGGCTTAAATTGAAGAAGAGAAATGGGCCGAGACATGCATACACCTCCAGCCCTTTATTTCCTTCATTAAGTCTACATTTCAGAACATCATATACAGAGAAAAATGTCAGAAAAGTAAAAAAACGCCTTTTTTTTTGTTTTCAGTGAGTCCATGGATGCTGTGTTACATTGCAGGTCATTCAGGATTATTACCGCTGAAAGAGATCGACATAGACAACAATTACATCCAAGACTTCACCCACCGCTTGTGATGTCACGGGTTCTCGCTACGAGACCAGCAGTGTTTAGGGGCCGGTTCGGTACTTGTTTTAGGGATGGCACCATTTTTTTTCTGTGGAAAAGCGCGGCACTTGTTCCAAAATTGGGGTAAGAGAGAAGCGTCACCGGAGTTCTGGTGGGGAGTTCCCCTGTCTTCACGTGTCGGTCTGTTTTGTGTACGGCCGGTGCCTAGCAACCATTCGCGGTTCTCAGATCTACCGACGCACCATCACCATCATTCTCCACTCATCCTTTGTTGGCCGTCTACCCTCTCTGCATGTTGTGTACTGAGCGTTCCCTGGAAGAGCTTTCCCCAAGGAAATAATCAAAGAAGCAGTACTGCAGGTTCTAGAAGGAGACTGAAGACGAGAACACTTGTTAAGTAAATACCATTCCAGGTCGATCTCATGAATCTAATAAAAAAAAATGCAAAGAGTGTGCAAAGCTGTCATCAAAGAAATAGGTGATGTTTTCAATATTAATCTTTCAATATTAATCTGATTGGTAATGTATCAAGGCCAAACTTTCCAGGGCAACCACCAGCAAACGCTCCTCAGTCCACACTGGAGAGGACGACACCAGCCACCGGCAAAACTCAGCCTCCTCAGCACCTTTGTTGGGGACCAGCAGGGAGCATGTGCCAAACCCTAGCAATATCTTGATCTCATTCATTGACGGTTTCAGTCACTGAGACATCACCCCACTCCCGACCAGGATGTCGGCAATCTCCAGGGCCTGCTTGCACAGCAAGAACACCTCCTGTCCTGTGTTTCTATAAGTGACCAGCTGGACTGTCCCATCAGCAGGCTGGTACCCCTCCTCATGGCTGACCCATTTCGTGGAGTGTCTGGAATCCCTCATGTTCCTTGTGACTCCAGGATATGATTGTTTGAATTGCATCCCAGCTGGGTGTGATAACTTTCTATTAGTGTGTAAGCTCTACTTTACAGAGTTTCCAGTGATGACTGCGACCTAAAAGGTCTCCGAGCTGATCCAGCAGCTCAGGACTGGGCAGCTGCCATCTGGAGAGGTCCATCACCAGAGAGGTTAAAAGTCAAGCCAACTGGTGCTGGAGAGAGGCACCAGTATTCCAGGCTGAAGGAGGAGACAGGGCTGCCTGCAGTACCTGATGGACTGGGAGGGGTAAGGCCCAGAGGAAAGGAGTTGGGTCCCAAGTAAGTACGTCTTCAGTCAGGAATTTATAGATGCATTCCACCGCTTCCTGGCTCCCTGTCCTCGAGGGCACCCTTCCAGTCAGCCTTTGTAACCCAGGATGCCGCGGTGCCATAGTAGGCCATGCTCGTATCCAGGAGTGGTGGTGGTAAGTAACTACTGACCATGTGCACATATAAGTAACGATTAAACCTCCCTTTGTGTTTCTGAGACTCCTTCCTCGTGTTGACTAAGACAGTATTCCCAGGCTGATCATCTGGAATCATCTAAATTCTGTTAGTACTTTGTTATGCTTGAATAATTAATTTGTAGGTCACTGTGTGGTTAAACAAATGAAAACTGAAAGGAGCTCAGGGTCTGTACTGAAATTGAGAGTCTTTAAAAGCTTGGAGAACTGATCCTCAAAACTATATCTGGCTCATTAGAAGCAAAAAGTGAAGAAATGAGGGGCTCAAGGCTATATATTTTTATGTTATACATAACTGTAGTTTTAAGAGGTGCCTCTGTACAATAAAAACATACTAAAAACTTGATGTTGCCGTCTGGATATTACAGAACCAAGTTCTACTCTGTGATTAGAAACTGAACATTGGTGCTAGAGGATCAAAAGGCAAAGGATTAGTTACTGTGCTTGATTACCACGGCAATGTCAGGGCAAACTGATAACCTGATACCACTTTGTTGTGCAGTTTCTTATGGGTTAAAATAATTATCATTAAGTGCACTGTTACCTTATTATTAGGGGCAATATCTTATTATGTGAGTCAAACATCATTACCTGACCAGAATTCCTTCTTTTATAACAAATAACCAGGAATGAGAGGAGACTCCTATATAATATGAAGAATAAAGAATTTAGTCCTACCTCCAAAGTAGTAACTTTCTCTTGGCTCCAGGTACTCTTCTACCTGAATGAATGCGGCCGGCTCATTGTCCAGGGTCATAGTCATCTGCAGACCTCTAATACTGAGACTCACTAAGTGCCACAGACCATCATTTACCCTCTGACCTATCAAGCAGAGATGAAAATATCCGTTAAATGCTTTGGTGACTGTACTGAAAAACTGATTTTTTGCCTTTCCTCTAAAAAACTGATAGCGCTCGTCTGCTGTGACAGAGACGCTATTTTACCCCCATTTGAATCTTCTAATGTTCCATCACACTTACTGTTTAAATGGGCAATGTGGAAAATGTGTCAAGTGTAAAAACTATAAATATCAGAGAGTATAGGCGGGATATATTAGACTGCAAGCCTTTTAAATCTACAACATCATCATTAACCACAAGCAAACAAACACAGCCAGGTCGATACAGGCAGCATTATGCATTCGCCCAGGCCTCAAAGCCAACCTGGCAACAAGCACCAGGACAAAAAACCCAAACTCTTTTGGGTTGATTGAATTAATTCAGGACACTACATGTGAAGGGCACACAAATGTGGATGCTGTGTGTCTACAGTCCCCTTTGTGCCAGCCATCTGCTTGCCATTTAAGCTTGATCTCATGTTTGGGCCTATCACACCATCCCCCATGGGCCGTAATTACTAGGCTCCACATTTTGGTCAGATATTCACATGACCTTGTTGGGAGCTACAGGTGTGCCAGCAGAACCCCTGAAAAAAGTCGGCAGTGGGAGATCACCCATTTTATTTCCTACTGACTGAAACATTCTCAGCTGTGTCTCTGTCATGACATAATCCCGTTTGGGTGGGTTGCCACCACCTTACATTTCACACATTTTCCCTGGAATGAAGCAGACGAGATTAGGTGATGTCATCCGGCCACAAGTCATGCCAGTGAGTTCTGATTTGGAACATGGCACTGAGTTAATCTGCCATGTCTAAGGGTGTCATGCCCTGCATAGATTGCCTACCTGAAATAAGAAATGCCTTAAACTGTTGATTCCTGTACATGTACAACTGACAAATCTGAGAAGCATTTTCAATTAGGCTGATTTACAGTGATACGTGACTACAAGGTTAAGAAAGGGCAGGATATTTTTGGAGAAAAATAGCTATTTTGTTTAGAAGAACTAACATTCAATTTCTGATTTCTAGACAATGTCTGCAGCCATTGAAGTTCCATCAGCAGCGCACCTGAATTAACCTAAAGATGGACAGATAGAGCCAAACCAGGTATTTAATGAGAGCTACAAAACACACTGGGCTTCCGGAAATGGTTGAATGGATGCATGGTCATAAAATCACCATTAACTGCATTATTTTTTTGTATTTTTTGAGTATTGTTTGACAAGAAATTGTACTGCCCAGCTAAAATGTTTTCATTATAATTTTATCAGGTTTTATGTAATTATGTGTAGCCACATACACTCTAAAAATTTAACAGTAACTCTTTATCTTTGAAAATAAGGGAGAAATGATTAGTGGTACCCTTCGAAAAGGTTTATAAATTGTTAAAGATAAGTTTGTTAAATAGGTTGTAGACAGTTTATAAATTATGAATAAGTTATAAACAAGCTTTAAAAGTTGACATACATTGATGCAGGTTCACTATTTGCCAAGATCTGAGATTTTGCTAGTTGCTGAGATTATCTTGTACCTTTATCGGGCAGAATGTTAAACTTTCATCAGGTATTTGTTAACATGCTACTACCATTAAAACACTAGATTCTGCAAAATAGTGAGCCTGCATCCATGTATGACAACTGTTATAACTTGTTTATAACTGCTTATTAATGATTTATACACTGTCTATAACCTAATTAAAACCTGATTATAAATAATTTATAAACCCTTTATAAAGGTAGTTTTATTGTAAAGTGTTACTCGATAAGCTTACCAGTGGACACTTCTGATGTCCTGAGGTCTGATGTGTGGTAGATGAGGCGAAGGCGACCGCTGTTAATCTGCAGAAGCATGTAGCAGGGCTCCTGGTTCGAGGCCAGTCGGCTGGACAGCAGCAGGCCGTCCGGATTCCAGGTTCGGAACTGCAGGCGAACAGAGGGGCCCTCCAGAGTGGGCGGCATGGGCGGCAGAGACAGAAAGCTGCTGCTGGAGCTCAGGAAGGTGGCGGCCACCAGCTGCAGCTCAGAGCAGGAAAAGGTCACATTACCCTGGGAGAGGGGGGAAGTCACATGTCAGTACACAAGCCGACAGGGAAATGTCAAAGGGCACTGAGATCCAGATGCAAACAGTCAGGCAGACTGCAGATCATGGACAACTGTCAAATACACCCAGTGAGTGAAAGCGTCTTTAGGCCCAGTCCTAATTTGTATTCATCTAGTCCTGGACTTGGACTTGACAAAGGTGGTCTTGACTACAGCTCTTATAAGCCTGGGAGTGATTTCCTTGGCATGGGGCATTTGAAAGTAAGAATTTTGTGGCCAAACATGGATTTAAAGTATATACCTTATAGACAGTGACTGAACCATATAGGTATTAGCACACAGATAATTTAATTTGCAATTTAATTCTTAACTGTGGTAGGGCAGCTCTAATTACTGTCCTGATACTGATAGTATTGGGACAGTAAATGAAAGTAAATAAATAGACAATGATACAAGTGTTGAAAGGATCAACACATCTTAATTTAATTACTAATTATTACATCAGCATAGCACTAATTATCTTACTGTCCACACTGAGAGTCAGGCATAGAAATAGGTCGAGGTAAAGTACATTCCAGATAGAAAGCCAGTAGAAGTGATCATAACAGATAAGGAATAAAGAGGGGAGAAAAAATGGAGCCAGATTGAGCCAGACAGGCTGAACCCACAGAGGGGAGCCAGTAGCCTGGATAAATGTCACAAATTAAGCTCCGCTGAGACCAGCAGGAGAACGGAAAGCACATCTGCAGGACACTCTCATGCAGCCGTGAAAAGGTTACTGCAGTGCAAGGTGAACACCTTATTGATCCCAGTGCCACAAGGCCATACAGACACCAGATCAGTGAACTAAAGCCTTGGAGGATCCACTCCCTCATGTTCTGCCAGTCTGACGGCCCTCTCGTCTCAATCCCCATCTCTGTCAAAAAATGACTCAACAGTCTTGTTATTTCTGTTTCAAACCTGGATGTCAGCTGGCCTCCAGAGATGCAGTGATGGACTGGAGAATATGATCATGATCATAGAGAATATGTCTTCCTAGCCAACAGTGGCGACTGTTCCGGCACACTGCATTTACTTAGGCTTAAATTTTCACCAGCAGAATTAAATGGACTCAGCTGTGGAAAGGCCTCCTCTGAAAAAGACATAACTTCTGAAATCTGACAGAAGAATGAGGTGAACAATTTACCTCAGTTTCCTTTTTTCAATCTCCTTTTTACAGCATCCAATGTAAATGTGTAGTCTGCAACCAAGCTGCAATCCAAGACTTCCTACTGGTATTGCACTGGTGTTGCACTGGTGTTTCTCCCTGAATGAAATGCTTGAGAGGACATTTTCAGTCATTATATGTATCAGAAATTTAATTTTAAGTCTCAAATTTAATTCTTAAATCTCTGGTGATAATTTTTTTTACTGATAAACAGAGGGACATTGTTTTGCGGAATTGAAGTGTTATCAGTATGGATCGTATTATCAAGCAATGCATTATTTATTAATTATATTTTCATCAATTCTAAATTCTTTGTCACACGCACGAGGTCACGTGACGTTATCAGGCACCAGAAATGACTCACGTCTAGGGTATATAAACAGGATGTTGGTATCTCTCTGCACATCTCTTGCCGGTTTGTCCCCAGCATCTACCCTCTATTCATTGTACTATGAGTACTCTGCATTTTAGAACCGTTGGTTCCTGGTGGGAATCTTTACTCTCTTCTGTGGAGCGTTTTCTGACTAAATCGCGTGGCTTACCAGTTCACTCGTTTGTGTCTGCGTTTGGGCTCTTCCATCCTGCTACACTGGGGCAAGCTTAGTCATTTATTTTCCAAGTTCGTGGCAGAGTCCCAAGTGAGCCCAGCGGACATAGTCCATCTCTGGAAGATGATTAATCAGCAGGCGGTTGAAATTGTGAAACTAAAGCAGGAAGTAAGGGGTTTCCACACGGAGCTCGCTACCCTGCAGAGGGTTCACCAAGTCCTCTCTTCTGTGCAATCATCCTCCTAAGCAGCAGTCCAAACCCCTCCACCTACTGTCATCGCTCCTAAGATGTCTGTGCCTGAAAAATGGAACAAAATGGATGGCAAATCTGATGTTTTTCTCACCAAAACGTCTTTGATTTTGAGTTTCAGCCAACCCATTACCTCTCGGAAAGAAGCAGGATTGTCTTACTTACATTCCTTCTCACTGGGCAGGCAGCTGAGTGGCTACAGGGGTCCAGAAATCCAACTGTGGTGCTGCTTTTTCCAACCCAACTCAGGGGACACCAACTTTTATGCACCAACTCAGGGCCGCCTTCCAACATGCTGAGAGCAAGGTGGAGGTTGATTCTCATTTCATCCCAAACAAGGTGACTGTACCGTGAGTTCACCAGGGAATTCCGTACCCTCATGGTGCAGACGACCCGGAGTGATGCTGCTCTATTCACTACATATTATGAAGGCTTATCTTTACATTTAAGGAATGAATTGGCTGTGCGCAAACGCATCCCTTGATTGAACTCAAGTAGATCAGTGTCTCAAGGTGTTTCCCAAGGTCTCCACTCGCCCATTGTTGGGACCAAGTCCCCGGTCTCCTGATCACTCCAATTCATCTAGGTCTACCTACCGACCTCCACCTGCCTCAGAGGCCCAATCTACAGGAGCCAGGGAACCCATGAAGCTAAGATGTATCACAAAAGCCTCTGTGCCTAGTGTGCCTCCCCCAATCACCACCGAGCCATCTGTCCTCTCCGCCCGTGAATCGCTCAGACCAGGTAAATAGGGGGAGGAACTCACCTGGTCCGCTGGCAGCCACCTCCTGTCTACCTCAGGCCATGACCCGTCTGACCTTCCAAGGGATGTCTCCAACCTGGCCACCGAAAGATCGTTAACACTACAATTGTTGATTCAGTTACAGCGGAGATTTTCAGTGATCAGGCTTATGCTGCCCAGTTGGGGATAGAACGAGGTCTTATCTTGGCCTGTTTCCATCACTGCCATCAATGGTCGGCCCCTATCTCTCAGTCTTATCAATCGACGCACCTGACCCATTTCCATCACTATCAGTGAGCGTTCCGAAATCCTCTCTTCATCACCATCACCTCTCCTCACATCATTTTGGGACACCCATGGCTTGTTAAACATGACCCACTCATCACATGGGCCAATCACTAGATCATCCAATGGGGGCCAACCTGTCAGAAGAGACGTGCTCTGGGGAGTCCAAGACTCCCGATGTTGACCTGGGTCTTCAGCAAATAGCACGACATTGTTTCCCTCATTATCGCCTCTACGACCTGGCCATTGACCTCCTGCCCAGCACGGTCAAGAAAAAAAGACAGGGGTCTCAGTCCCTTTGTCCATTATTGGGGACTCAATCATGTAACCATCAAGAACCGTCATCCACTTCCTCTCACCAATATCGCCCTGGACGGCCTCTATGGTGACAACTACTTCACCAAAATGGACCTCTGGAGTGCCTACAACCTGGTCCGCATCAAAGAGGGCAATGAGTGGAAGGCCGCATTAATAACCCCCACCAGACACTACGAGAACCTGGTTATGCTGTTTAGTTTATGCAACAGTCCAGCGGCCTTCCAATAGCTCATCAATGATGTGTTTTGTGAAATGCTGTGTAGCTGGTGCTTTGCTTACCTATAAGATAAGATAGATAGATAAGATAAGATATAACTTTATTCATCCCCGTGGGGAAATTCCAAGAGTTGCAGCCACGTGCGCAGCGCCTTCAAGATGGACAATGCAATACATAAGGAAAGAAAAAAGAGGAGAAAAAGAGCCCCTCCCGAACTGTCCGTGTGGGCAGTTTGGGAACAGGGGAAAATATGATATCTTTATCTGTTCCAAGACCTTAGATGAACACACCCAGCATGTCAGGGCAGTCCTCGAGCGATTGCTGGCCCATCAGTTGTTCTGCAAGTTGGAGTAATGTGCTTTCCACTAGCACACCACCACAATCCGTGGCATCATCATCTCATCTCAGGGTGTGGCCCCTACCCACGAGGCTTCGGTTCAACTGCAGCACATCTTACTGCCCTCACCAAGCCATCTTGTGGACCTATCAGTCTTAACTATGAAGCCACCCAAGCCTTCAAATCTCTGCCATTTATTCACCACTGCACCCATACTTCTCCATCCAGATCCTGCTAAGCCATTCGTTGTTGAAGCGGACGCTTCAGATGTTGGCATAGGAGCCATCCTCTGACCAGAAACTGCATCCCAACGGCTTCTTCTCCAGAAAATATAACCCCACACTGCAGCGATAGGGGATAGGGGACTGCACACAACATCTTCATCACCATTCAACAAGCTAAGCAGCTCAACCCCAGGAAGGCATGGTGGGCGCTCTTCATTGAGCTATTTAATTTCCACATTTCTGACCATTCGGGTTCCTGGAATGCCAAGGCTGACAACCTTTCCTGACAGGCGGAGAAGCCCCGGATGGACCCCACACCTGTCCTGTCACCTCAACTCATCCTGGCTCTGCTCCAGTGGGGGTTAGAAGACAGAGTTCGCCAGGGGCAGCCCTTGTGTCACGTTATGGACTAGAAACGACTGGCCTTGGCCGCAACTGTAGCGTGGTGGAAGAGCCCAAGCGTGAGAGCACG
>JBBJLR010061163.1:0-11347 GCA_037577145.1 Brachypetersius gabonensis
TCCACTAATGAACTCTTGATGAAGAAACTCCTGTTAATTAAACACCATTCCAGGTTGATTCCTCATGAATCTGAGTGGAAAAATGCCAAGAGTGTGCAAAGCTGTCATCAGAGGAATAGGTGACGGTTTCAATATTAATCTACAATGTAGCCGACAATAAACACAAAGGAAATCAGTGAATGAGAGGGTGTGTCCAAACCTTTGACTGGTACTGTATATATACTTAAGTGTGTGTGTGTGTGTGTGTGTGTGTGTGTGTGTGTGTGTGTGTGTGTGTGTGTGTGTGTGTGTGTGTGTATATAATACAGTATATCATTATGTATAATACATAATACTCAGTATAAAATACAATTTACAAATAACTATGCAATTGAAATAATAAAAAATATAAAAGCCGTGTACATTGTTTTACTCGTATTTAGGGAGGATAAACATGGGGTTATTGTCTGTCCAGTAAAGCCACACTTTCTTAAGACCTTGTTATGCAATTGAGTATAAATTATTCATCAGAACTTTCATCTCACAAGTGGATAAACCCAGCAACATGCTATTCAAAGCTGTTTGGGTATTCATATTTAAAAAGAGTTTAATTAAGCCCCTAATAATAAGTCATTTTAACTAATTAGAGGCTAAAAAGAGCGAAGCAAGTCAGCTGGGGTGTCATCTGTTCTAAAGATGAAGACCAAAAATAAACTAGATCTAAAATGGGAAAGAGCTGCTTTGCACAGATTCAGCAAGGAATTGGTGCGTTCTTTTTCTGCAAATGCCAAAAGCTATAGGAAGAGAAATGGCTGCTGTTGGATATGGCAAAAAATGACCTCTTATAGTCTTGCATGAACACTCCACACCACCCATTCAAGTGACGCAGGGGGCAGCCACCAATGAGGGCACCAGGGAGCAGTGTGTGGGGGCAGTACTTTACTGAAGGCTAGTGATATAGATACACAGTATATGGACAAAATATTGGGACACCTGGCCATTACACCAGTAAGGACTTTCCTGACACTGTATTCAAATCCATAGACTTTAATATGGATTTGATCCCCCTTTACAGCTCTAACAGTTTCCAATCTTCTTGGAAGACTTTTCACAAGATTCTGGAGTTTCTGTGGGAATTTGTGTCCATTCATTCTGTAGCATTTATGAGGTCAGACACTGATGTTGGACAAGAAGTTCTGGCTCACAATCTCTGTTCCAGTTCATCCTAAAGGTGCTGGATGGGGTTGAGGTCAGGAGTCTGTGTGGCCAGTCAAGTTCTTCCACACCGAACTCATCCAGCCATCGCTTAGTGCACTGGGACACAGTCATGCTGGAATAGAAAAGGTTCTTCCCAAAACTGGACCCACAGAGTTGGAAGCATGGTGTTGTCCAGAATGTCTTGGTCTGCTGAAGTATTAAGATTGTCCTTCACTGGAAGAAAGGGGCTACTTGAATTAAAAAATGAATGTGTGTTCCAATACTTTTGGAAATGTACAATAAATGTATGCCAGTTTTTACTGTTGATTGTTTCATTTTTATTGTTGTTTTGTAAGTTTGTATTGTAGGTTTGAGTGTTGCGTTTTTGGCTATTACATATTTCTATATTTGATATAATAATATAATAATATAGAATAGCTATTGTTCTGAAAACAGATTGTGCCTCTGTTCTTTGTTTCATTGAGATTTTTTTTTGTGTCACATGATGGAACATATTTGTAGGCGGAGCCTGAATGCGTTTGATGTGGATGTGATTGATCCCACAGGGCAGTCCGGACCCTGTGCGATCATATCGGGAAGGGGGCGGAGCTGAGCTTCAGGAAAGGGGAGGAGCTGCTTGTGCTGGGAGGCGTGGACCAAGACTGGATTCGCTGTCGTCAAGGCGACAAGGAGGGCCTCGTTCCAATCGGCTACGCATCGCTCATCATTTGACTTTGAGACTGCTGATTGGACGGTGGGTGGAGTCTAAGGGTGCTGTAAAAGAGGAGAGGACATGGGTTGCCATAGTGATTTGAAACTGTGTGAAGTGTTCTCACCTCCGTTGCCTGGTTGTGACGTCTCAATTGTTTTTTATTTTTGTTGTTTTTTTTTTTTTGTTGCAACTCTTAGCTTTCAAATCACATCTATATTCCTGTATAAATGATGAATATACATAAATAAATAAATATATATATATATATATATAATTAGATTCGTACTATTAAAATCATAGATCCATGATAGATAGACAGATAGACAAACAAACAAAAACTAATAAAGCTAAATAGTTATGTAGTGATTCAGTAAGTGGAATTCATCTCGTATTTGCAGTATGGAATATCCTGTCAATATTATACAGCTTTGCCCAAATTTCCAGCTTGCTAATGGATTGTAAACAAAAACAAACGGATTATATTTGCGTAGTGACCCGAAATCACAGCTACTTTTGGGGATTTAGCTTGGTAAAGAAGCCCCCTTGCACTCTTAAGTAGTATATTTACATTACGTGCTTTAAAGTTATTACAATTAGGGACGGCCCGAGGCCTCGTTTAACAGCCTTTGAATACTTGTCGATGTTTCTGAGTACTCAAATACTCGCTCTCAAAATCAGACTTGAAAATTGAGGCCTTCACCTTCAGAAATGAACTGTAATTGGACATGTTTGCACCTGTAGTTCAGGACATGTCCAGCAGGGGTCAGCAATGTATTACTAATTATACCTGTGATGGTGCAAATAAACTGAAACCAGAAATTGAACTGAAACTGAGAATTTGTCTTATCGTCCCAAATCTGACCCCTTCCTGCATGCCCCCTAGTAGGTGACATATAAACCGACTCCTCTGATAATATCATTAATGTTTTGATTCGATTTAAATTGTTGTTAAAAATGTTTCATTCAAATTTAAAATGGGATCACATTTTTATTCAAATAGGAAATTTAAAATGAATTCACATATTTTTACATATTTTTAAAGATGAATGAAAACATTTTTGGTACATTTAACTAAAATGATCTTCCGGTTTATTTCTTTTTTACTGACATTTTCCAAATGTTGGTGTCTTTTCCCTTTAATATTTACCTTCTACCAAATACTTAGAGAAACAATAGAAAAACAAATACCAACAGACGTGTTGGGGTCATTCTGGCCGGCCCTAATTAAGAAATACTGCAAAATAATTCAGGTAATTTTTATTTTCCCTGATATTTAAAGATTTGGCAGTTTTCCTAAGCCTGGTTTTAGACCAGAATTCCTTTTTTTAGTCCAGAATCGCTGTCATTTATTCCAGGACTGGAATGCATCTGTGCTGGAAACCAGTTTTTGAGACCGTTGAGATGCCTAATGGTAACGGACCCCCACCCCTCCATTCTTTACCTATCCTGTAGCCTGAAGATGTAAAACTACTGCTCTTATCGTCGTTGTTCCTCTCAGTAGTGGTAGTAGAGTTTAGTGTGGTAATGTGTTGACCATCCTGATTTGTTCTTGATTTCTTCCTGTGTGTTGACCAGTGTGGTTTAGAAGACTTTATCACTCTAGGCTTTGATATCGATGACTATGCATATGCCGTACTGTACTCTTCACAAGACTTCGTCGCCGGGCTAACCGTATAAGATCGACTGCATTAACCGTTTTTTTTTTTATTTGTGTGTGAATGGGTTTGTCATACTTTAAGGCTGCATGAACATATAAATATATACTGAAGGAAATGTCATATCCACCGGCCTCAGAAACCACGCATCCACAACCGGCACACTCGGCTCACAAAAACTACTGTACAGTGAAAACAGCCTTTATAAACATCCCTCTACAATTTACCTTAAACAGCTCCCAGCAGAATCTGTCTTAATGGGAGACTGTTTCTCCATCCTGGTCTCACTCTGCTGTATCTGTATCAGACGATTATTTAATACGGACAGGAACTTCAAAATGAGCTCAGAAAAAACACCCACTCTAAACTTTAAGACAGGGGTGTGGAGCTTCAGAGCTGTGGTCCAGCATGTTGTGGTGATTTCCCTGCTCAGAAACACCTGGTTCACCTCACCAATTGTCTGATTTAGTGAATGTGTCTGAGGAAGAGAATCATCGAACTGTGCTGGACATTGTTCCTTCAGGACTGGAGCTTGACACCCCTGCTTTAAAGCATCTTCTAGAGAATAGAGTGGGTGTGTTTTCTGAGTTTGTGTTGAACTGAAGTGAACATTTGCACACAGTGTGAACAGTGTAAAATTCCTTCTCTGCATTTAACCCCTTCACCAAGTGAAGCAGGGGGCTGCCACCAATGAGGGTCTGACTGGGGAGCAGTGTGTGGGAACGGTACCTTACTTAAGTGAAGGCCAGTGGTGCCACTCTGATCACAGGGCGAACTCCCTAACCACTAGGCCTCCAGCCGCCCCACAGTTACCGTCTGTCGTAACCAAGCATCTGATATGGAAACAGCAGAGAGAGATCAGGATAGAGAAACACTGGAGCGTCCCTTTAAGGGCCTCAGATTACAACAAGGTTTTAGGGGTAGAATAGAGGCTAAAGGAGAGGCTCCTGAACTGATAGAGGACTTTCTCTGGCCATCTGTGCCTGATTTGACATGTTTTATCATTCTGGCTTCATCTCTCTCACACAAACACACACACACACACATGCGCGCCAATACTGTGCCAGTTTACAGCCGCAGAGCCGTGGGCAACACAGCTTTCCTAGCTCTCGCGTGAACGCCTAACTCAAATCTTCCTCCGCCTTCTTCAGGGTCTTTATCATATAGTAGGGGTGTAAAAATTAGTCTTAGAACAAGTTCTGAGCAGTCGTTTTATGACCAAAATGAAAATCTCAGGCTCTTTTAGAATGTAAAAATACAAAAAACTTGTAATATATCTTAATATAGTGCTTGTGTTGGGTAAACCTGGGGTGCCCAGCTATGGTTCTTGGCCACAGTTCAGTGATTTTCTAGTACAAACACCGGGTACCACTTAGGCATGTTGGAGGAGGTGGGCTACTGAACTGTGCCCCAGGGCTGGACCCCTAGTGTGAATACTTTGTATATTGATTGTTTTTTGTTTTAATGATTCCAAATAAAAATTGGTCAGCCATGGTGAAAAATTCATGATGTATTATGAACAGGTAGGAATATTAAAGTAGGAATCAGTTGAAGAGATTTACCCCCGTAGTGTATAATCACCTCAGTAACTATTTTCATTCTGCACTGAACATCAGTTAAACATTGAGATACTTACAGTATGGTTTCGCTGTTAAAGGTTGTATAGGAGAATTCCATCTATTTTTCAAAATTCCTGCATAATTAAGATTTAAACAAAGAAAGTCAGAACTGTGGAGGTGCATGGAACCAGACAAAATCTCTAAAATCTCACAAAGTTCTTCATCAGATGATTCTGGTTGCGCCACCTGATGCCTGAGAGGTTCTGAGAAGATTTCATAAAGCTAAACTCATTCATGGTGGAGGGATACATGCAAGGCGTTGTGAGCTAAAATAGTCCCCAAAGAAAAGAGATTTAGTTCAGCTTCACTATTTTACATCATCAGCATCAACACCCAGAGACACGTGGAGCTCTTCTGGTTCCATTAACCTCCACTGGAAAGAATTTTTTTTCTCTACAATGACATCCAAACCCAATGAATTTGGAGGGAATTTTGAAAGTCTGGTGCATTTCCCCTTTAAAGGCCACAGGTGTTCAGTAACCGGTTGAGTGTGAATATCTTTGACGTTGTGTCGTGGCGGAGGAACCTGAGCATTGTTGTTCCGTTCTTACCTCAAAGGGAAAACTGCAATGATATGGAATTTCAGGAATTGCTGGTGTTTATTCTGTTTCCTTTTTATTTGGATTGATATGCGTTTATTTATGCATCTACCCGTGTAAAACGAAGCCTTGGTTCAGTGGGAGAAAAAGAAAACTGGTGTATTATTGAATAAACAGTGGTGTGGTATCGGTTTAGTTGTTGCTGATGTTGATTTTGGCGGCTCTTTCTTATTCCTTTCTTGTCTATCTCTCTATCTATCTGCTGTTGTGTGAATGTGTGTGTGTGTGTGTGTGAGTGTGTTTGTGTGTGTGTATGCCTTCGTGTGGCAGTGGGTTGCGTAGCTATGTGTGATTTAGCCCGCCGCTGGTAGCACACTTTAAATGCATAGTATCCTGCAGTGTCATTCTACAGTCAGTCGGTTTCTTGCATGTGGGTGTTTGTAAATATACCCAATAAAAGATATTAAAATGAATAAATTTGTGTGGAAGTGTGATTTTTATACATCTTTTGAACCGTAAACCTGGCCTGCAACTCACTCAAGTTTAGCAGTTTGTCAACTTTCCACAAGGGTGTGCTGTTAAAACAAAAATAGTTGTTCCTTGTTCTTTTTGATGTTGGTTTCCGAGGTCTGATTAGGACCAAATATACAATTTTTTGGCGCACATTTTTGCGGACCTCATCTTTTTATAAAAAAAGAAAGGAAAATAAACAATTTCGTAAAGATTAAAGATAAAAGCATTATAACCCATTAAAGGACCCATGCCATGGATAACCATGAAGTTTGTCTTGCAGTCAATGTAGTCAAATGCAGTCAAATGTAGCATCCAAACAGTCCCTGCAGCCCAGCTGTTTTTGTGATGTCACAGACATTGTCTCATTTGCACAGCCGACAGCAGTTCAGGCCTGATTGCTTTTTGAGAGTGGTGCAATACAGGGCAGCCAACCTGAGCAGAGCTCATTTACATGTTGCTGTTTAAAAGGCACAGTAGATTAGAAAGTTGGCTTGTAGAAATGAGTTTCGACTGAATAAAATCACATGAATGTAATCATTGAAGCTGGAAAACAATATGAAAACATGGGCTTTTTAAACAGGGCACCACCAGATCTATTTGTCTGTACCAGCTTATAGATGACGTTGAACAGATGTTGAGATCTTGGAATACATATTTGCTTAAATATAACATCCTGGTAACCAATCATGTCTACAAAAACATAAAGCAACACTTGAATAAATATGATTTACATAAACACTGCAAATTTGCCCCTGTCCATTCACTGCCATTATAAGTGAGTTTATAGTCCCTTTAAAACATCTGTCCATTGACTTCTATTATAAGTGAGTTTAGAGAGTCCCTTTAAAGGACCTCTCCATTGACTTCTATTATAAGTGAGTTTAGAGTGTCAATTTAAACATGGGCTTTTTAAACAGGGCACCACCAGATCTATTTGTCTGTACCAGCTTATAGATGACGTTGAACAGATGTTGAGATCTTGGAATACATATTTGCTTAAATATAACATCCTGGTAACCAATCATGTCTACAAAAACATAAAGCAACACTTGAATAAATATGATTTACATAAACACTGCAAATTTGCCCCTGTCCATTCACTGCCATTATAAGTGAGTTTATAGTCCCTTTAAAACATCTGTCCATTGACTTCTATTATAAGTGAGTTTAGAGAGTCCCTTTAAAGGACCTCTCCATTGACTTCTATTATAAGTGAGTTTAGAGTGTCAATTTAAAACATCTGTCCACTGACATCTATAATAGTGAGTTTAGAGTGTCAATTTAAAACATCTGTCCATTGACTTAAAGGACCTCTCCATTGACTTCTATTATAAGTGAGTTTAGAGTATGTGCTTCATCTGTAAATAATGGCGTTCTGCTGGGGTGTTTCAGTTCCAGCAGACGGTCAGCTGGTCGGCGTTCCTGCCCTGCAGGTGGGCTCCAGGTGAAAGACTGAGGGAGTACGGGGTGGGGAAGGGGTAGGTGGAGGAATGGAGGAGAGTCATATCGTCAGCGTTGTAGAAGCACACTTGACGCCGGTCACAGTCCAGGTAGAGGCCAATTCTCCGGGGCTTCACGGGCAGCTCCTTATCGGCCTCTGTGCCAAGCTCTTTAACGCAGTAGCCTTGGTTGTGCTTCAGCTGAAGCCTGATGTCTTTGTTTGTGTTGCTTAAGCATCCTGCGTCCACGCCCACGCTCCAGTCGATCTTCTCCCCCAGGTCCACCTCCCAGTAGTGCTGCCCAGCCTGGAAGCTCTTGTGGGTCCTGGCCAGGGGCCTGTAGTCTTTCTGCCGGAAGAAAAGGCCCTTCTTGGCTCTGCGGGTGACGCTGCGGCCGTCCGAGGAGACCCTGAGGTACGGGTCATGACAGTCCGATATGACGTTCCGATCCGGAACTGTGGAGCAGACAGAGACAAAGATTCATACCAGATAAACAATTACACACATTATAGATTCATACCAGATAAATAACTGCAAACATTATAGATTCATACCAGATAAACAATTACACACATTATAGATTCATACCAGATAAAAAAAGATACAAATTTTGCACTTCTGCCGCACACCTTTGTGGACCTCGTCTTTAATAAAAAAAACCCCTAAAAAACAAAAAGGATTACCATCCACCTTTCATTATACATATTTAAGATAAAAGCATTATTAGCCCCCATATCCAGGATCCATATCATGGAAAACCAGAGTTCCTCAGTCATTCAAACAGTCCATAACATCCTGTTGTTTTTGTGATGCACATATCTGCCTTTTTAGCCTACAGCACTTAGGCTCCACCCATTCATGCTCAAATGATAAACATGCAATGTAAAATTAATACTAAATCAATACTAGATTGAAATCACTCCATGATTATTACTCTGACTGTTACAAACTACACACATTGCAGATTTAAACCTGATAAATAAATACACACAGTGTAGATTCATACCGGATAATCAATTACATACAATGGAGATTCATACTGAATAAACAACTTGATTCATACTGGATTAAAATCACTGTTACTTCTGTAAAACTACACCCTGCAGATTCATACTGGATTAAAATCACTATTATTACTGTAAAACTAAACACTGCAGATTCATACTGGATTAATATCACTATTATTATTGTAAAACTACACACTGCAGATTCATACTGGATTAAAATCACTATTATTACTGTAAAACTAAACACTGCAGATTCATACTGGATTAAAATCACTATTATTACTGTAAAACTACACACTGCAGGTTCATACTGGATTAAAATCACTATTATTACTGTAAAACTACACACTGCAGATTTATACTAGATTAAAATCACTTATTACTGTAAAACTACACACTGTAGATTCATACTGGATTACAATCACTATTATTACTGTAAAAACCACACACTGCAGATTCATACTGGATAAAAACCACCTAATATTATTGATTTTCATTTCTCCTTGTGAAAAATTTTACCTGGTTTAATGGACCTCAGCATCTCCTTCCACACAAAGAACTGCAGGTGAGTCTCGTAGGGGCCAAGAAACAGCGAGTCAGGCGTCACACTGAGGCCTTTCAGCCTCGACCTGAACCTGCAACGGTAACTCAACTGTCAGAAAATCCCATCCCAATCACCTTCAGTCCGTCTTTTCCTGTACTCACCCTGCCGACTCCGAGCCGTGCTCATTCCTTCTGGAGGAGCCGTCCGTTTCCTTCATGCCCTCAACAAAACTCAGCCCCTTCTCGATCCACCACTGCAGAAGAGATGGAAACATTGAAGCTTCTGCAGATATGGCCATCTTCCAGTCTCTCTCTATCCTTTCCCATTTTTGCTTTCTTTTAAAATATGTAAATAAGCCCTGTTCTGATAGGCTGCCTTGTATTGCACCTGTTTCCAAAAGTGATTCAATTATCTCCAAGCCAACTTGCCTCAAACCACCTTTCAGCCTGTATGACATCCTGCTGTCTGTATAAAGAACATTTGACTGACCAACCTGCAAAAACCCGTCCGGCCGATCGGTGTCCAAGACGGAGCGGAGAATCGCCTCCTCCTCTCTTCCCTTGTTCAGTGTTTCCTCAATCTCGTTCCTGTTCTGCTGCATCTTCTCGACCTCAGCCTTCTCCTCTTTCTCCAGCATCGTCTTCACCTCCTGCTCTTTCTGCCTAAGGAACTGGTGCATTCCCTCAAACTGGGCGGAGATCTGGCCCGAAAGACGCTTGGACCTCTCCTGAAAAGAGTCAGAGTCAGAGCAGAGTCTGCGATTACAGAGAAAGGCACTTTTCATATGACAGCAGGTTCTTGCAGATCAGAACAGCAGAATGAAGGGCTACTGATGGCTCACCTCGGTTTTGGCGATCTCGGCTGTCTGCTTCTTGATCAGCTCCTCTAGCTCCACGTTCTCCTTCGACAGGAAGCTCAGTGGCTCTCTCAGCATCTCCTACGGTCGGAGAATGGGCCTGCAGTGAGTGTGAGTCAACTTCACAGCAGGACGGGTGTAAATCTCTCGCTGTTTTTCAGGAAATGCTCCAGTTTTTATGTCAAATTTCACCATAAATGGACAAAAACCTCACATTTCACCACAAATCATCAGTTGTGCTTTGGAGTGTACAAAGCATGGACTCTAGTAAACCTGTGAGATGACTTGTGGTATCAAGTTTGCCTCGGACAAAAGGTCGCTAGGTACTCAACACTGCTGACTCTGGCACTACCAGCCTGACCAGCTGTCTGGCCATAACAATTTGGCCCTTGTCAAAGTTAGCTTAGTGCTCGTATCTCCCACATCCAACAGCTACAACAACCAACTGTTCACTTACCGTCTAATATCTCTCAGACCTTAACATTCACAGGTATAAAAGGATCATTTTTTTTTGTTGTTGTTTCTTACACAATTTCGTCATCTCCAATTCCACTCACTAGCTAGGACTTCCCCCATCAGGTGATACCACCAGCACTGGGAACAGATTTTAACAGAACATGGACAGCTGAACGTTGGTTGAACATTTACAAAGCATCTCCTGTGGACCACAGAAATAAAGAGTTTGCCTTGGTGGTCCTGCTGTTTAAAACCACACCTATAAAGCGTGCCATGTCAGGGCAGGTTGGCATGGAAACTTTCTCACATGATCTTTCTGTTCTTTTGCTGGTGGCTGGGTTCTCCTCACATACGAAGCAAGAAGGGTACACAACAAAGAAAGAAAACACACTGGTTTAGAGCTCCCATGCTCCATATCTCTCACAGCCATGTACCTTTTTGGGTTCTGCTGCCTCATCCATTGGTTTGAACTTGTGGCCTTGGTGTTTCTCGCAGTCCCTGCAGATCAGACACACCAACCTCTGATCGCTCTCGCAGAAGAGTTTCAGTCTCTCGTCGTGGTCAGGACACACCAACTCGTCCGCCTCGGGCACCGGCCCGGGTCTGGGGCTTTCAGCTCCACTCCTGTCCCTCAGGGCCTGTTGCTCTGTGAGATGTTTCCTCACAGCGTCCACCATGTTCCGGAGCACCCGGTTGGACCGCAGGTCCCACATGGTGTAAGGGCGACGGCATTCTGGACACAGCCGGAGCCCCCGGCTGGTCTGGGCGTGATTGCTGATGCACTGCCTGCAGAACGTGTGGTCGCACAATAAGCTGACTGGGTCCACAAAG
>JBBJLR010061173.1:0-11347 GCA_037577145.1 Brachypetersius gabonensis
CTCTCTCTCTCTCTCTCTCTCTCTCTCTCTCTCTCTCTCTCTCTCTCTCTCTCTCTCTCTCTCTCTCTCTCTGGTTCTTCTTCTTCTGTTTCCCTTTCATCATTAAGTTGTCATTTTCCCCCAGAAATGGGTGATGCATTCTCAACGTCGCCCCTTTGGTGCAGAGAATAGCGCAATTATTTTCACATTTATTATGGGGAAAAAAAGTGGCCCTTTTAAAATGCAAATACCCACTGGGCCCTTTTTCTTCTCCACTTGTGCCACCGATTCCCACGGGAGGTCGCAGTGCTCAGAATCGTGTGTAATTGCCTGAGACTCAGACCCCACCGCTCACCGGAACAAAGCCAAAGATCCTCGCAGAATTACAGCAAACACGCCGCCAGTGTAAGGTGATAGTGTGCTGTTGTGGCGCAGAGTCCCATTAAGAGGGAAAAAAAGGAGCTGCGGGATAATCTAAGTCGTTTTAATGGGCGCTGGTGGGCGGACGGGCACGCAGACTCGCAAACCTCTTGATAATTATCTCTGTCAAACATTAGACCCACTTTCTCCCTCTCTAATCTCTCCCTTTCTCTTTCTAACCCCTCCAGGGGATCCATTTGGGTTGGAATCTTAGGGTAAATGGCATAGGCTTTTAACAAGCTGCACACTTTTAACGCATATCCGCTAAGCTTCCTCTTTTGCTGCTGTTATTATGGAGATTATATGGCTCCAAGGCACTCAGAAGGGCCAACGAACATTATGTGAGATGCATCAGAAAGACGGGGCTGCTGGGGGGTTTTCATAGCCAGGATAGCATGCTAATAAACTTAGAAGTTAATTAGCTCACCTGGCCAGAGGAATAAAGAAGATGATCACAAGCAGCGCAGGTAATTAGTTTGGAGGATAATGAACGTATGCAGAAGTGTATGAGCATACTATGGAGAGGCAAGTCCTTCAAGACACTCCACTGTTCAATTTTGATTCCGGATGCAAAGTACATTCACAATGTATTTTTGATTAATGCAGACATCATCCATCCACTTGAAACTTGGTGTGATTGTAGCCCCAAATGGCTGATATGAAATCTCCTTGTGGACATGTCCCCTCACAAACCAAATGCAAATGGTTCTCATACACTTGTTAAAGTGGTCAAATCATTCAGTCTCATGCTACTTAGGTCAGATTGCACATTCTTTTTGGACCCCACTGATATTACGCACCACAATATCCAGGTCTAGTTAATAAACTGTGTTAGAATAGTTGAGTTTGAATGTATTATTCTATTTTTGTACACCAAATATACCCCTTCAAGGACTGAATGAATAAAATGCACTACATCCTTGGTTACCTAGGCAAAGAATGATTAAAATTTAATGAAGCAAAGAATAGTTTTGGTTAGACTAAACACACCCAGGCTTGATTACTGTCAGCTCTGCTGTACAACTCACAGTAAGTAGCTCAAATATCCCAACAAGCAATGATCAAAAGAAATTTCAGAAGAGGCAGTTATTAAAATATGTCAGTGTTAAAAAGGAAGAGAAGGTATATAATGGTTGGTCTCAAATTTGACAAAAAATGACACCTGTATGACCCCCAAGTGTGGACCGATGCATTAAAAGTGGAACTTTTTAAAAGACAGGAGACATCTGGCATACAGTTGACACTGCATTGTACAAAAAGAACATCACATCGACAGAGAAACATGGTGGTGGCAGTGTGATGGTGTGAAATTGCTTTGCTGCTTCAGGATGTTGGTGATTTAAACTATGAATTCTGCTCTCTACTAGAAGATCCTGCAGGAGGACATCTGGTCATTAGCGATCTGAAGCTCAATCGCAGTTGGGTTGTGCAAGTTCACATCTGAATGGCGCAAAAGAAACAAAATGAAGGTTTAGGGGTGGCCCAGACAGGTGTAGACTAGTCACTAGGTAAGTTTATAATTTTGGTTTCCCAACCAAAATTATAAACTTACATACAAATTATACTAGATACTCACAACTGAAAGTTTCTAGTGCTCAAGCAGGTAGGATCTAGCATTCATGTAAAATATCTAGCCCTCTTGACCGAAACATGGTGGTGTAGAGAAGGTGAGAAAACAAAAGAAACCGGTTTGCTGGGTGACACAAGAGTGTGCTAAATAAGAGATGCATCGATGCAGGTGACGATGAGGACAGTTGTGATGAAGATGCAGGAACCTAAAAGAGCAGTGAGTCTTCATCAGGCTGTGTGCTGTGAACTCACTAAATGAACTAACCTGGGGGTTTCAGTGCTAGAACCCTGCTGTAGGTTTGGCCATCTCTTGTCACACACTACTTTTTAAAGGTATTTATTTTTCAAACTAAATGGGTAAAATAAACATGTAAGACTGATCATCTACTTCTAGACTATCCATCCATTCTTTTTCGCACTATAGCCTAGAATACAAGCTTAGAGAGGAAAACTAGTATTTACATATTACAATAACAAATGAACAGTGTATTTTTATTAATGATTTATTGCTGCATCAGTTAAGAGTTATTGTATTAGAGTTAGGGGTGTGTTGCCAGTCTGTTGCCAGTCTGGCCCTGCCTGAGTGAGATGCTGAGGCAGGATGAGGCCGTTCATGGTAATGCCCTGTCAGGACCTTTAATAGAAAGTTCAGGCTGAAAAGGCCCCAAGCGAGTCAGAATTAAAGCAAGAGTGGATCAACACTCCTTTACCTTGTTGTAGCTCAAAACAGGACTACATTTGACTACATTAGTTAATGTGTCTGATTGTCACACATTCTACACAGTATAGCACATGATGTTTATTCATCATAAATGTTGGAGACATGAGGTGCCCTGCCATAAATATAATAAAAATAAAACGGCCGATTTTAAACAAAGCCGCATAGGGTCATGTTTAGGGTTTTATGCAGTTTATTTTATTCATGATAAAATTGTGAGATACTTGTGACTGCATTAGTAAGATCTGGCTTTTTTTTCTTCCACTTTGGCCTCGTGACTGCATTTTTAAAGAAGTGACGCTCAACTGTTCAACTGCAGTGCAATGGCTACCTCTAGTGGCATGTATAAATATTACAAGTGTTGCTGAAACTAGCATGGAAGCGCGATTATTTATTGAAATGTGATTCGTTTGTGTTTCGTTTACTTAAAAGCCATGTTACGGGCCGACATGAATGGCTGTAGTAAAGTCATAGGAACAGGAAAGCTGTTAAATGTCCATTTGATATTAATTCAGTAATAATGTAAGTATGAATTATGCTCAAACGTCTGGCTCCCTCATCACTGTACTCCTACTACAGGCCTACTTAAACAACATGTAACATCTCTGAGCTGCAAGATCCTGCCTCGCACTCCAGGTACCCGAGACCCTAGTATAGATTAAGTGCTTACAGAAAATGAATGAGTGAATAAGTCTCATGCAACTCAGTGAATGTATTGCATATTAAAGACCAAATGCTAGTAGGCTTAATACTAGTCGACTCAATTTGTAGTTTAAAGCCAGTAGAGTCAATAGTATGCAAAATGCTAGCAAGTTTAATAGTATTTCAAATAACAGTAGTACTGGTGGCCCAGTGGTTAGGTAGTTGCCCCTGCAATCTCATGCTTGTGGGTTGGAATGCCAGGACCACTAGTAGTACCACTGACCGCACACACTGCTTGCCGGGCGCCCCCCATTGGTGGCAGCCCAGTGCTTCACTTGGTGAATGGTTTAAATGCAGAAAAAGAATTTCATATTGTTCACACTGTGTGCACATTGTTGTGATAGTGTCACGCCATATAACATCTACATCTCTTCGATTAACCAGCCATGTCACCAGCAAGCGACTTTTCTCATTGTCTCTAAATCTAAAACCAGACTCCAAAAGACAAAACAGAGGACTTGTGGACAAATGCTAATTATCTGATACCTTTATCTAAAAAAAACCCAGCTAGTCTGAGTTACTCCGTTTATACCAAACAGGATCAATTCATCAAATAATGTTCTATTAGTGTAATAGTCATGAGTGTAATATGCACTTAGGTTTCATGTTTATCGGCACTTTTCTATGGCACTTCCTATGCGTTTATGACTGCTAAACACAGCACTCCTGCGACCCTGGTGATGATACACTGGACAAAAGTATTGGGACACACCTGTTTTTCTGGGTTATTCTAGACCTCTTACTTCCAGTGAAGGACAGCCTTCCTTCAGCGGACCAAGACATTTTGGACAACACCATGTATTCAGCTTTGTGGACACAGTTTGTGGGAGAACCTTTTCTATTCCAGCCTTAATGTGCTCCAGTGCAGAAAGACATGGACAAGTTCCATCTGGAAGAACTTGACAGGCCCGCACACAGCCCTGACCTCAACCCCATCCAACACATTTGGGATGAAGTGGAATGGAGAGTCCAAGTTCTAGGCTTTATGATTTTTGGTATATGCTCAGGGTCGGTTCTGTGCAGAACCTGATGGCTCGTGAAGGTGTTTAGGGTTTAAGGCTAACAAAAGTTTAGTGAATTATTGTCTCTTCCAGATGAAGAGACAGAAGCCACCAAACTACATTACAGTACTACACATAGAAACTATAATGAATATTGCACGCTCTGTGTTGAGTACTGTTGTTTTGGGCAGCTGGTGGCCTAGTGGTTAAGGCATTCGCCCTGTGATCAGAAAGTCCAGATTCGATTCCCAAGACCACCAGGCACCTCTGAGGTACCCTGAGCAAGGTACTGTCCCCACACACTGCTCCCCGGGCGCCGTGTTCATGGCTGCCCCCTGCTTCATTTGGTGAATGGGTTAAATGCAGAGGAAGAATTTCGTGCTGTTCACACTGTGTGCAGTAGTGTGTTCACGAATGATCACTTTCACTTCACTTTTGGTAAGAAGATTGATGAGGGAAGCTATTTAGGAAATCTAGCAACATTTAGCAAAAGCCTCCACAGTTGTTTTTACAGGCACCAGCAACAAATACAAGGTTTGCTTGATTCTATACTCCAGACATGTGTGAGAGAGCAATAAGCCCATTTTATTATTCCTGAAGATATAGTAAGGTATCCATTGTTGCTAATGCTTCCGTTCATCATTCACAGCTCAAGAATAGTCTTGTTTAACTCTGAACATGACTGTGCAAGACCACAAGTAAGTAGTGTCCATTTGTCACACATGAACACACCACAGCATGAACACACATTCTTTTTCTGCATTTAACCCATTCACCAAGTGAAGCAGTGGGAAGCCAGGAACACAGCCTCCAGAATAGGAACACCTTGCTCTAGGATACCTTAGTGGTGCCACTAGCTGTCTTAGGATTTGAACCCATGACCTTCTGATTGCAGGGACAACCCCATAACCATTGGGACACCAGGAGCCCCAACTGGTTGCCAGGCAACACAAAACACAGCATTTGATACTTAATAAGCAAAAGAGCAAGGTGGTGCCTTTCCCAAATCATATGCCAGGCAGTAAAGAACCATAAAATTCTGGGTAATGTCTGTTTTAGTGGACAACTCTACCCAAGAGACCTGAATTACAGAACTATATAGAGGCAAAACTGTATAGAATAAGAACACATAAGTAGACAGAAAGAGTGGGTTTTATTTGAGCAGGGATGAGCCAGAGGAAAACATTTTGAATGATTACGGCTGTAGTGGCAGCCATGACGCTACTGTGTAACAGGTCTCATCTCCAGGGTAAAGTAACGATTTAAAAACAAAATCAGGGCTGTTAACTAGGAGTGTATTTCATTCACAAAGCAGGATTTCTCAGGTGACATAAGATCAGATCGGCATTCGGTCAAATGCCCTGAACAAAAGCATCACATTATACATATAACTAACATCTGCCCTTTGATCCCTTTGACTGCAACATAAGGGTTGGTGTTCGAAGTACAAGGACACACGTCAAAAATTAATGTTCATCTCAAAGTCCAATTTTCCAAAAAGTGAGAAAATTGTTTGTTTTCTTGATAAGTCTAACAAGACAAGCTGTAGGGACCATAGATACTTCGTGACCACTTCTTCCTTAAATGATCCAGTTTAATAAGAAATCCAGCTTTGTAAACCACCAGCTATTCCCTGCCCAGCGAAACAAGACCAGCCAATGTAGCTGTACATGTTCCTCAGACATAAATGTACAGCATCAAGCCAATATGGCCTCAGAAGTTCCTCATGCCATTTAGAACCAAAGGACAGGTATAGGCCTTGAGTTGTCAGAAAGGAATGCATCTATGCTCCTGGTTTTGTAGAACGCTGGCAGATATCCCATTGAGCCTAATGAGAAACTGTAGAGAACTGTGTAAATTAGTAAGACGCTACTCTACTGATCTGAACTAACCATGTGACCTAAATGAGTAACATACTCTAAACGTAGGTGTTTTACAAAAGTCTAAATAGACTGAAAGTGATTTTCGCCAGTCTTCCCATATACAGGTAGTGCACAGATGCTTATTTATTGATCTCATTGGCCTTCATTAGCGCTTTAATGGCTCTGGCTCTCATCTCCAGCTCCAGCAGGGCCAGCTGCTGAGCTGAGGGCGCCGCCGACTGGATTGGGGGAAGAGGATGTGAGGGGGGAGGCTTCTCCTTGGAGACCGGGGGCTCCAGCTCTGCTTTGCTGGAGGAGGACGTAGTCAAGGCCAGGATTTCACTAACACTCTTGTCAATGTCATGCTGAAGTTCCAGTTTTGGCTCGGCCGACTGGACGCCTGGTTGCGGAGGGAGAGCAGAGGCAGGTGCAGAAGGGGTTGTGTCTGTTACAGCGGGGGTCTCCTCGACTGGAGGCTTATCAACCTTGTGTCCCTCAATGTCGCTGTCATCCATGTCAGCGTTGATGCTTAAAACATCACTCTCCTCTCCAGATCCACCTGCATGCAAAGAATGTAGAATTAAAATATATAAATGTAGAATTTATACAAGCTAGTCACAGTCGTGCCTAGAAGTAGCTGGCTGGACATATCCTTGTATGCCTGTAACTTGGTGATGTATTACACTATTATCTAAGGATCTGATTTGTTTTCTTACTGGTGGTGTGTATTGCAACCTAGCTGTAAAGATTTACATCACACTCCAGACATTTCATCAGTGTATATGCTGGTAGGGATGTTCTCTAAAGCTAACCTCTGATTTTGATTGGATCTGGATGATGTTTTAGTCTTCTGCCCGACTACTATGACAAAAGCAGTAAAAGGTGTCAAAAAAATGAACGGAAGTTTTTCATCACACTGTGATGAAAGCCAGCGGCGTTAACAGCAACAATACATACTGATTGTTAATTATGATGTAAATGGTCTGAATACATCTGCATTTATGTAAAGAAATCTAGATCCACGTTTCCATCTTTAATAGCCCATAATGAGGAATACAATAGAGTTGCATCACATAGCAGATGTAACAGGTGTTTATGGAACAAGAGCTATGCTGCAATGGATATTCATTGCACAGGAATGAGGAAGTTACTTTGCATGTACAAGAAATCTGTTAATATCACAGTATTCATTCAAAACCGAAAACAAGGTCAATGCCTGGCACTGTCTGGCAATTAACAGGCAAGCTGAACCAGACCCCAGTCCTTCAGGACATGAGCTGGCACCCCTGGTCCAACAGGCATTCAAGTCCCAGGTGTGGTGTGGCCTGTGTGGAATTTAACATTACCTTGTTTGTCCTCTGTTTCAACAGGCTCTTTCACAGAGGAGGTGGAGTCCACATTGTTGTCCTGCCTACAAACCATAATGAACCACAAAATCAGCAAGTTATGACCAAAAAGATGCTTCATGACTTTTGTGTTTTGGAACTTTGTAGGATTTGTTGATGCCAAAGGCGGCTATGTGTGATGAGAGAAGACAACTGTGCCACAAAGATAGAAAAAAAAATCTTACTGATTGTCAGCTGAATTCCATTTAGTCTCATCCTCTGCAGCTTCTGAGTTAGCGGTCAACTCTTTACCTGCAAATAGAGAACCTTCAATTACATTTTTAAGTCACCCACTTAAAAAAAAAAATCACAGCTGTTGTGTAGTTTTAAACTTCTTAATCTGATTTTTGAGCAGGACGGATTTTCCACAGTTTGAACAGCATGAAGCCGCATGAAGCATGAACCTGATGCTTTAACACACATTTTGCAAATTACTGTTTATGCCTGTAGTTTTACAACCACTTTCATGTTAACGGCTCAATCTATTGTTCATGTTCTGTTATAGCTAATAAATGATGGTTCTGGTTCTAGTGGTTCACAAACACTCCACATGATCTAGGATCATAAAAATTAAGTGTTGACTCCCTAACCAGCATAATATTTATACACAGTAATCCCCCGCTTTTCGGGGGTAGATTTCCATTCTAGTGCTGTTGATGTTCAGTGTAAACTGCACAATAGGGATGTACATTTATCTCCACCACACATGATTCTTACCCTCTAGTATCTGAAGAAGACTGTTCTTGGACAGCTGTTGAAGCTGATCCCAGCACAGCTTCTTTATCTCTGCAAGGGAACACTCCTGCAAAAACACCACAACTGGTGAGGAGTTTAAAAGAAGCACAAATATATGCATGAATAATGCATCAAAAAACTGTACATTATGTATGTTATATCTGAGAATACTGCAGGTTTGTCTTTAAATGTCTTTGCACAGTGCCCTGCCATTTCTGGATTGGTGCTCATAAATAAAATATTTTATTATTAATCTTCTTATTATGAAACTAGTCACCAATTATGCTTAAATACCTTTAATTCATCAGGCAGCATCTTCCTCAGTTTGTTTTCGCCAAGGACTCGGAAGCACTGCTCCAGCATCTCCTGCCTGTCCATCACATACTCGGTTATGGATTTAAAAGGCACATCCAGGTCCAGTCCTCCCTCCTCGATGTCGCTCGGCTCTTTGGCCGCCATCCCCAAGCGATGATCCACCTCCTCTTTAGGATCCTTCAACACAAAAGGCTGTGACAGTGGGTCCAAAAACATTTTTCAAGCCGGTTGTTCATCTAACGTCTGATCAAACACTTTTGATGAAATAGAGACATTAAAATATTTGGTTGCTGACTTGCAGAAACTTGCAAAGGTGTTCCTGCCATTTAAACGATGTTAGTTACAGATGTCTTATTTAAAGTCTTTAGTCATAGATCCCTATTTTATAGCCTCAGGCCCACCAGAGATCACCCTTTAATCAGGCACTCTGCAATATTGTGGCTGAACTCAGAAAAATGCGCAGATGTGTATTATGAACTAAATTATTACATTGTGCAAAATTTTAAATTATGTGCAATAACCTTTACATAATCCTACAAAAACACTACTTATGTCACTAATTATGTAAAATCATCACTTTCATCACTATTGTGTGCAGTAATGGACTTGGTATGGAGAACCTAACCATTACACTAACAGGGACTTTAATGACATTGCATTCAAACCCATAGACTTTAATATGGAGTTGGCCCCCCTTTGCAGCTATAACATCTGGAAGGCTCTGGAAGGCTTTCCACAAGATTTTGGAGTTTCTGTGGGACTTTCTGCCCATTCATTCTGTAGAGCCTTTGTGAGGTCAGGCACTGATGTTGGACGAGAAGGCCTGACTCACAATTTCCATTCCAGTTCATCCTAAAGGTGTTGGATGGGGTTGAGGTCAGGGCTCTGTGCAGCCAGCCAAGTTCTTCCACACTGAGCTCCTCCAGCATGTCTTTATGGAGCTCGCTTTGTGCACTGGGACACAGTCCTGCTGGAATAGAAAAGGTTCTTCCCCAAGCATAGCGCTGTCCAAAATGTCTTGGTCTGCTGAAACATTAAGATTACCCTTCACTGGAAGTAAGAGGCCTAGCCCAAACCCTGAGAAACTGAAGTGTCCCAATGCCATAATAATAACACACTACGTCCATGTCTGTGTTTGTAGTCGCATCACCAGTTTCCTCCCCCAAGCTAAATAAGCACCATAACCATTTAAATTTTAAACAGATAGTGACATTGCACGCAAGCGCTCGTCTTCCAGGTTTTAAACTACACAGACACTTTAAAGGTGTGTATTGGTTTATGGAGATCAGACCAGAGTTCCAGGGGAGCTGGGTGGATGGAAGTGTATTATTTTCGTTTTCATACCTCCACGCTGGACTCGGTGTTCCTCCGTTTTCTGTCTCCATCGCCAGACCCTCGATGTGAGTGCTTTCTTTTCTTCTCTTTAGATGATTTCTTCTCCCTCATCTCTGAACATCTCACAGATCACTGTTACACACCGGCGCTAGCTGATCACCTCACAGCGGACCAGCCAATCACCAGCGGTGAGGGCGGGGCCTCCGGGCTGGGCGGGGCCTCGGATTTACAGGTTAAATACGGTTCAATTATTATTAATTATTTAGAATAGTAA
Source organism: Brachypetersius gabonensis (assembly GCA_037577145.1). NCBI lineage: Eukaryota > Metazoa > Chordata > Actinopteri > Characiformes > Alestidae > Brachypetersius > Brachypetersius gabonensis. The sequence goes on from JBBJLR010061173.1 coordinate 10,296, forward strand.
TAATTCCACTGTAAATAACTGTTATTATTATTATTATTATTATTATTATTATTAGTAGTAGTAGTAGTAGTAGTAGTAGTAGTAGTATTTGTATTTTTGAGTATTATTTAAGTTCTATAATTGCTAAGGCAATTTGTATAATAATTCTATTTGTATATAATTATAATTGTATTGTGCCAGCAGTCAAGCTTGGCATTAATATTATTATTAGTCGTAGTCATAGTAGCGGTAGTAATAGTATTGTTAATTTTATAAAATTATAAAATGTAATAAATTCATTTATTAATTTATCAAATTGTATAATTTTATTTAGTCCCTTTGAGTCTCTATAGAGAATATGAGTCTGACAAACTGTCATGTTTATTCCTGTTAATAATACTGCACAAGTGTTTAAATATTGGTGTAAAAAGCATAAAATGCGATATAATACAGATGTGTTTACCAGTTTCATGTTTGGACAACAAGCTCTAGTTGGTCCCATCAAGATGCACTCTGTTTGATTCAGCAAATTCAACACTTTTCAGAAAGAAGGTAAGATGATTGAGTTATCGATGCAGTTAACCTACTTACATGCACTGTAAAAGGCTGAAGCCCTGCTGCGGTTTAACACTGTAAGATGTGATTGGTGCACACTGGTACCCACTGAGTGAACCAAATGCTAGAACTTAATAAAAAACTAAAACCTTCCAATTTAGGTTACATATTTTGCCATTAACTTGTGTTGTTCCTTGTTAAAGCTGTGTTACTTTTTTAGATTTGTTTTCATTTGTGTTTTAGAAATGTTTAGATTTGTATTTGATTTAAAATTGTACTTATTTTTATGTTTGCACAGTCATAAAAGGGATTTCAATGTATGCTGTACTTGTGTGTACTTCTGTACAATGTATGTGAACTATGCATAAGCAGCCTTCACATCTTACTACTCATGCAGATTCTTTCACCTCCAGATCCGCACTGAAGTGAAGGGCACTTTTTCATACAGTGGGATGCAAAAGTTTGGGCAACCTTGTTAATAGTCATTATTTTCCTGTATAAATCGTTGGTTGTTACGA
>JBBJLR010061204.1:0-11346 GCA_037577145.1 Brachypetersius gabonensis
TGAATCCCATTGAAAATCTGTGGAGGGAGCTGAAGATCAGGGTGATGGCAAGAAGACCCCCCAACCTGAAAAATTTGGAGATTATTGCTAAAGATGAATGGGCAAAAATACCTGTGGAGACTTGCAAAAAGCTGGTATGCAATTCTGCCCTACAAAGGCAAAAGACCTTAACTTCCCAGTGTGTGAAACGACTAAAGTTTTTTTAAAGGTTAAGTTTGAGCTTAATTTTTTTATGTAGATAAATGCATTCATTATGACAACTACCTGGCAAAGTTTCAGTGTCCTACCTATCATACAGTTGGCTGGACAGTTGACGCCCACAGTTTCACACTCTGGGAAGTTAAGGTCTTTTGCCTTTGTAGGGCAGAATTATAGGAAGCGTTTGATTGCTGTAATAGCCAAAAAAGGCTTTTTGATTGATTATTGAGGAAGGGTATGAATACTTTTGGACATGCCACTTTGCATAATTGTACAGCTGAGAAATGTTTTTTCCTCAATGATGTCTTTAGTACAATGATGTCATTGTAATATGTTTTTGCATACTTCTATGTCATTTCCCGTCTAAATATGACTTGCTGGTTGAATAAAATCAACTTTAAGTGAAAATTTGCCTGGGGTATGAATAATTTCGAGGCTCACTGTATGTGTGTGGGGGTGTATATATGCGCGTGTGTATGGGTATGTATATGTGTTTGTGTACATGTATATAAAAAAAATTATATACAAATAAGAAGTCTTTAGAATTGCATTTCTAATTTGGTTATCTGAAACTATTTTTTCTCAGATTTAAAACACGAATGGCAGAGCAACATAAACCCCTGAGAGAAATCAATGAAACACTCCTGCAAGATATGTGTGCCATCTCAAGTGTTCAGGTAGTGTTTGGTTTACTGACCAGTGCTCTCCAGAATTTTTTACAGGCTAGCCTTGTTAATTATGCAGTTTGATGTTTCTGCTGTTTACCAGCTTGAAATGACATTCAAAACATTTAAATCTATCTTTTAACTGAAGTAAAATTGTTTATGTTGGACTAAATAAAGACCAGGGGAAAAATTTTTACAAACCAATTTGTGTTCCATACTACACAGATACAGAGATTTGGAGCCAAGTTGAAGGAACGAAGGGTGCACTTCAGAAAAAGAAGCAAGGCACTTTCTCATGAAATGAAGAATGTCTTATACTCTGAACTCTTAAAAACAACACAAGTAAGTGAATTGTTCATCTTGGATCTTATCTACTAAAATTCACATTAAGTAGAAAAGATAATTTGATGAATTGTCTTCAATTTCAAACCAAGTCGAAGGTTGATGCACTATATTGCCAAAAGTATTCACGTACCCATTGAATAATTATTTTAAGTTTTCCAATCAATTCCATGGTCATATGTGCATAACTTCAAGCACCTAGACACGCTTCTACAAACATTTGTAAAATAATTAGATGCTCTCAGCATTGTACCATGATAGGATGCTATCTGTGCAACAAGTCCTAAATATTCCACAGTCAACTGTCAGTGGTATTATAACAAAGTGGAAGCGATTGGGAACGACAGCAACTTAGCCGTGATGTGGTGCAACAAAAACTGACGTGGGGTGTGGTCAGCTGATGCTGAGGCACAACGTGCGCCGAGGTCTCCGACTTTCTGTAGAGTCGATCGCAACAGACCTCCAAACTTCATGTGGCCTTCAGATTAGCTCAAGAATAGTGCTTAGAGAGCTTCATGGAATGGGTTTCCATGGCCAAGCTGCAGCCAATGCAAAGCGTCGGATGCAGTGGTGTAAATCATGCCGTTAGATTCTTGAGCAGTGGAGGTGCGTTCTCTTGAGTGATGAATCACGCTTCTCCATCTGGCAATCTGATGGACAAATCTGTGTTTGGTGGTTACCAGGAGAACGGTACTTGTCTGACTGCATTGTGCCAAGTGTGAAGTTTATGGTGTGGGATTGTTTTTAGGAGCTGGTATTGGCCCCTTAGTTCCAGTGAAAGGAACTCTGAATGCTTCAGCATACCAAGAGATTTTGGACAACTTTATGCTCCCAACTTTGTGGAAACAGTTTGGGGACCCCTTCCTGTTACAAAAAGACTGTGCACCAGTGCACAAAGCAAGGTCCGTAAAGACATGGATAAGCTTTCACTTAAGATCATGTGTGTGTAAAGGCAGGTGAGCGAATACTTTTGGCAATATAGTCTGTATAGTCAATATACAGTGGGCATTCAGGTATTTTTCACTCTGTTATATTGCAGCCATTTGGTAGAATCATTTGTTCTTTTTTTCCTCATTAATGTACACACAGCACCCCATATTGACAGATAAACCCAGAATTGTTGACCTTTGCGCAGATTTATTAAAAAAAAAACCAAATTGAAATATGACATGGTCCTAAATATTCAGACCCTTTGCTCAGTATTTAGTCGAAGCACCCTTTTGATCTAATACAGCCACAAGTCTTTTTGGGAAAGAGTATTTTTTTTGGGAAAGATCCTCTGCCATTCCTCCTTGCAGATCCTTTCCATAAGAGCCAATTTACTCTTATCTTCCTCAGACAACAAAATCCCAGAGGAAAAAAGCAAAAACAAAACCAATATGTTGTTCATACTGACACCCGTACAGTTTCCCTCCGGGCATTTGGGGTACAGTTGGTTGGCCACCTGCTTGCAGATGCTTTCTTAGTTATGTTTCACACAAAGCCCGAAAAGAAAATGTATTTTGTTTAATTTAACTTTCCTTTTATTTGTTTTAAAGCCCAGTGCCATTCACCACTATGTCAACTGAAAACAAGATGCTGACACACTGTTCCTTGTACTATTATATGATTGGATCACAAGTAATGTTATGATCATTCACTGCAAAATTTCACAATTAATTAATGCCTGGTAAGAAGCAGGCATACAGGAACTATTCACGCCCTTGTATCCATACGTATAGGCTGTTCCGTCACTTGTTCTCCCCACATTAAATATCCTCATCAGAGATTTTTTTTCTTTCACCTAAAGCTGCCTCAAGTGTGTATGAATTGTAAGTGTATTGGCCATATGTTTCTTTCCACTTCCTCCATTCTTGCTTCTTGTAGATGTTTCTTCAGAGCCTACTCTAGCTCTTTTTATTCATTACATTACATTTACATTTATGGCATTCATCTCTCGGCCGCTCATCGTCACTGCACTCTGGACACTCTTGGAGCCAGTGACCCTCTTGGTCACACTCGTCGCAGACTTGTGGGCATTCCCGAGACTTTGTCCGTCGCGCTTATTCATCTGCCTTTACCCCTCATTCTGCTGCACCTCTGAACTGTACCTTGCACTGATCTGAGTGTTAGACTCTCACTCAAGGTCTGTAGAGGGAAGCAGGAGGGGCTTCATCCGCTGTTTCTATTCTGCTTTTGTGTGCGAAGGTTTTTCTCACCTATCATGGGTGGGGGTAAGACTAACCCCCCTCGTCGCCCTCAGAGCTGGAGCAGCCCACGGCAGATCCCCCTCTCCGTCCCTGAAGTCTTTTTCGTGGGGCTTGAGAGATTGGGTTGACTTCCATCCCATGATCCAGCCGTCTGGTCGCTCAAGTCGTGAGGTCACATCTGGGGTGCCAAAATGTTGGGGCAAGAAAACCAGCAAACAGACAAAGTCCTTCACTCAAAACAAAGACTTTATTTTACTTCTGCAGAAGGAGAGAGTTATTCGTCACCCAGGTGAGTCCTGGATTCGGAAGTTCTCTCTCAATTCGTCCTTCGCAGAGGACTTCTTATACCTTCAAAATGACCATTCACCTTATCAAACATGGGCAGAAACCATGGCGCCTCCCCTGCGTCCCCATGGTGACAACCCTGAAGAAGTGCTTTCTGGTCTAAACAAAACACCTTATCTAAACTCTTTAGCTTGAAAACATTGTGTTCATGCAAAATAACAACCTTGATTTAATCAGGTCACTGTGCCCTAAACATGTGCAACCTTAATCATTAGACAGCTGAATTACCCTTAATATGAGCATAACTAGAAAGAATAATTTGAATACAAATCATCAACTGAATATACCGATTTCCCCTTACAATATGTGATTACAAAGGAATATATGTATGATTGCGATGAATATATACCGATTTCCCCAACAGGTCTCTATTGGGTTGCTCAATTGGGTTTAAGTCAGGGCTCTGGTTTGGCCAATCAAGAACAGTCACAGAGTTGTTGTGAAGCCACTCCTGTTATTTTAGCTGTGTGCTTAGGGTCATTGTCTCTTTGGAAGGTAAACCTTTGGCCCAGTCTGAGGTCCTGAGCACTCTGGAGAAGGTTTTCGTCTGGGATATCCCTGTACTTGGCTGCATTCATCTTTCCCTCGATTGCAACCAGTCCTGTCCCTGCAGCTGCAAAACACCCCCCTAGCATGATGCTGCAATCACCATGCTTCACTGTTGGGACTGTATTGGACAGGCGATGATCAGTGCCTGGTTTTTATCCACACATACCGCTTAGAATTAAGGCCAAAAGGTTCTATCTTGATCTCATCAGGCCAGAGAATCTTATCTCACCATCTTGGAGTCTTGTCTTTTAGCAAACTCCATGCAGGCTTTCATGTGTCTTGCACTGAGGAGATGCTTCCGTCTGGCCATTCTGCCATAAAGTCCTGACTGTTGGAGGGCTGCAGTGATGGTTGACTTTCTACAACTTTCTCCCAACTGCATCTCTGGAGCTCAGCCACAGTGATCTTTGGGTTCTTCTTTACCTCTCTCACCAAGGCTCTTCTCCCCCGATAGCTCAGTTTGGCCTCACAGCCAGCTCTAGGAAGTGTTCTGGCCCAAAAGTCTTCCATGTAAGAACTATGGAGGCTGCTGTGCTCTTAGGAACCCTAAGTGCAGCAGGGTTTGTTTTGTTGGGGGTTTTTTTGTTGTTTTTTGGCTTTTTGGCCAGATCTGTGTCTTGCTATAATTCTGTCTCCGAGCTCTTCAGGCAGTTCCTTTGACCTCATGATTCTCATTTGCTCTGAATGATTTTAGCAAATGGCTGCAATATAACAAAGGGTGAAAAATTTTAGGGGGTCTGAATACTTTCCGTACCCACTGTATTAAAGAAAGAGAGGCATGTGTTCTGTACTGCTGCTTTTTTGCCCAAAACATTATTTTTTAATAATTTGAGAATTATGAAGTAACATTAAGCAGGAAGTTTTCCATTTGATGATTGGTTTTGTATAATTCATTTCTATATCCACCAAGACATGTTAAACTAAAACTGAATTAAAACTTTCTTTATATACATAGGAGTCAAAACAAAACCTGGTAAATAAAATTTCAATTGCTGATGAGATGCTGAAAGATCTAGATGGCTGTGTAAATGACTTGGAGTCTGGTAAGGAAATCCTTTATTGTAAATATTATGTTGCAGTTCTATTGCAATGGTGTGCATGTGTGTGTCGGCCAATATAACAATTTTGGAAATTTGTACAATTTTTCCATTGCTTAATGCAGCATACATCATTTGAAAAAGAACACATATAGATTTGATTGAATTTGCAATCTGTTAAGGACAAATTAAATAATTTGGTGTTTTGGTTCAAAAAAGAATTGGCAGCAGTGAATAAGTTGCTCGTGGGAGATCAACTTTCCCTTACTGGAGCTGAGCCTGCTGTGAAAGCAAAGCAACAAGATCTAGATGCAACTAATTCAGAAGTTGATGAGACAAAAGGGTATGTATTGTTTTAATTTAAGTATTGTAGTTTACAGATTGTTTTGATTAGTGAAATCATTAACCTTCAGAAGATGTAGTGGAAGATAATGATTGAGATGACAACCTGGTTTTAGGAAATAATGTTATAACACTATCTTCACCAGGCAAATCTGTGATCTAGAACATCAGAATGCAGCTTTGGAAGACACTCTGGAGAAAAGAAAAGATGAAGCCAGAGAACTTGAAAGTCATATTGCAACTTTAAACAGGTACATTTTGACAACATTAACTTTAATTAAGAATGACCTCAGCAGGCAGGGTTGTGGAACAGATGACCTATAGGTCCTGAATGCCCTGTAGAGGAGGGAAGAGGGAAGGCATGCAAGGAGGGAATTGCAGGTGTCATGTCTGAAGAGCTCAAAATGAACTTGAGCAGCATCCACAGAAAGGAATTATTGGATGTGTAAAGTTGGATTTAGCAGGATCTGGAGACAAATGTTATTTTATTTGAGTAATTGATATCAAAAACCACTCCCAAATTTATTGACAAGGTGTGGCAGATTTTGGAGTGATTTTGTGTGCATTAGTTGATTTCTGCCTCATACAGATTCAGTTTCAGATGTTGAGTGTCCATCCATGAAAAACAGTGTGAGATCATCTGAGATTTTGGAGATGGTAATGATAAGAAAATCCACACGTCCATATGACAAGGTCATATCTGATCATATCGACTTAATGTACAAGGAGAATGGAAGCGGACCAATAACTGACCGCTGAAGAACTCCAGTAATAAGGCAAAATAGAAATAAATAAAGAAATAAGTCTTGATGACATAATTGAAAAGTCAAGGAGAAACCGGACTGAATGCATACTGTGCTCTGGCTTTGTGAAGTGCTGTTGTGACTGACTGGAGTGCAGTTTCTGTTGTCTTGTATCTTCACAGGTTATTGTCTAGAAATATGTTTCTCTCAGAATGAGAAAGATAGCTTAAAGAAAAAGGTTGAAATAAAACTGTAGTTTCACCATTTGTATGATCAAGTAAGGGTTTATTGAGTAGTGGGATCACATGGGCAGGTTGTTGGTTGGGATGTAGTAGGGCAGAGAATATCTAGGGATTGTTAATCTCTAGTAGTCTTATTGTTTACCTAAATAACCAAAAAAAAATCATTGTTTTTTTAATGCTGAATTCAGAAGAAACTTATTGGAATAAAGACTACAAGATTCGGTTAACTTGGCATACAACTAAAAGGCAAATGACTGCAGCGTCATATAATCATTAAAAAAAACTTATCAGTATTGTTCTAGATTTCATTTACATATCCATCATATATAAAAAATTATCTACAAGCTTAATGATTTCTTGTCCTCCAGTTTGAATGAGTGGCGATTCCACAAGAAAGATGAAAATGGAGCTGTTTTTACCTTTCTTCATAACACAGTCCACTTGGAAATTAAACTGAAAAAGTCTGCTGGTATGTCTTAATACACACACTCGTACATTGGTGACTCAAATTGCTTTGGGTTTTTTTTTGGGGGGGTGGGGTTTAATTCATTTGAAATAATGTGAATCTTTTTCTCAAAGAAAAAGAATGGATGCTTGAAGATCTGGAACGTGATGTGGACATAGCCTTCAAATTTCTACTGAATGGTGAGATAATATGATATTGCCATTAAGAAAAGTGTATAATCAGATTTCCAAGGGATAATTTAAATAAACAATAGCTTTGGCTTTTCCTATTGTAGGTGGAAGCTTACAGCCTCATGCAAGCATGATTCATAAGTTACTTGCAGAGTCAATGCAAGGCCAAACTAAGTGGATGCAGAAGTACCCAACGACTCGATATATTGCGATGGTAACTATCTCTTTTTTTTTTTATGCACCTGGTGAGGGGCAGTCATATGGAGGGTCATGAGTACCAATATTAAATATATAAATGTCATTAAATAAATAATTAAGTCTGTCATTAATTGTTTAAAATGGGAAATATAATTACTTAAATGTGTCATTAAATATTTGTATTGCACATTTAAAACTTAATGTTTTTATTTCCAATTTTAAATAATTCATGACACATTTAATTAATTGCCTTTTTATTTAATATTTTAAATAAGTAAAGCCACATTTAATTAATTAATCAATTGGAAAGCAATTCAGTTTCCTCCAGTGTTGTCTCTGAGGTGGGACAGAGACCACCACGGTCCCACGCCTCTGTATTACAAATATTAAATCTGTTTGGGGTAGAACAATTCCACTTTTTTCCTCGTAGTGGGATGTCTGCTATGTGGTGGGAATTATGCATTTCATAAATGTGTTCAATCTCAAGCAACGTTTTTTAAGAATGAGTTAAACAAAGAAACACAGACCACCAGGCGCAGTAATTCATTGTTAAAAGGTTTTGTTACAAGATGTGAGGATTGTATACGGCGCAGCTTTCATCCCCATGAACACTCCTCAACATGATGTGGCGAATAATGAGCTACTTCAGCCTCGGATTCACACGCTGCCAAATAGGAAGCTGAATAAGCAGCCAACTTTAGCGTCGTAGAAGAGCCTAAATACTTTCTCAAAGTTTGCAAACACTCGAGGGTCAAATTGTTCTTCTGAAATAACTTTGAGAGCCTCAAGAAATCCATTTGCTTTACACGCCACATATTCAGGGTCAGCATCACCTGCTTCATTATTGTTTGCAACTTCTAAAATATCTCATCAAGTTGCTTTATCCATGACTGCTAGCGCCATATTGGAAAGGACACAGCTTCAGCTTCACAAGACCCTGGCAGATCAGCGTTTGTTCTGCCCACTGAGTTTGATGGGTCTAACTGACAAATAAAATAAATTCATGATGCGCGGAACATTTCCAACATGAAATAATTACTTAAATGTAACATTAAATATTTAAAATGGTAAATAATAACAATTAATTAAATGTGTCTTTAATTATTTAAATATAGAAATAAAAATATTTAAGTAATTAAATATGCAATATATATTTATTGACACATTTAGGTAATTATTTATAGTTATATTTCCCATTTTAAACAATTAATGACACAATTAATGATTTATTTAATGACATTTATATAATTAAAATTGGCACTCCTGGCCCTCCATACAGTAAAGGATTTGCCAGTAGTATGGATAAATCCTGGCTATTCTTGATCACATTTGATTATTATTTTTGAGGTAAAGCTTTGGTACATAGGGTCCATTTTGCTTTATCTTACTGGATAAGCAGCCTTATTTAGCTCCTGTTTACTGCTTGCATTAGGATTTCTAACTGGAATAATATTTTCACGTGAATCACTAATTTTAGAATCACCACTTTGTAAACAGTTTGCCAAATTAATTCCAGCTATCTCTACAGTTATAATGCTATTGCTCTTAGCACCTGTAATAGCTGCTACCATACTGCCCTAGCTTGCAGATTAATCTAAAAAGTGTCAAGGCTTCAGGAAATGTTTCAGCGCTTAAAAGCTTGTATATATTTGTGGTTTTCCCACAATAGTTGCTTCAAGATGTCAGCATGGTGGTAAGCCGACTTCGACTCTTAGGTGAAGAGATCCATCGGTTGAAGAAGTGGGGAGGATTAAGACTTGGGATCGTAAATATTGCCTGTGTGGACACAATGTAAGTTAAACCCTTTAAGATTTGTTCTGCAAAATTCAGTTTTTCTTCATACAACTAGAACAGTTATGAATTCAAAGTGGCTGCTATTTTTTAAAAATAATTAAGCCAACATGTCTTATCCATATTAGATCTTTTTTCTAATCTATGTCATTAGATAATTTATCCTTTTTAAAAATGAAGTACTCTTTTGCCTATAGTTCTACTGGATTTGTTTTTTGATTTGGGATCCTGTTCTTTTCTGTATTCATTTTAGTTGGTGAGAGATCTGATGAGAAATCAGAAGTATTGCTTCACTGGCAAAGAACGTTCTGTTTCCTTAGTTTTAGTTCTAGTTCTTTGTATTAATCAAACATTAATACAACGATAAATATTTCACACCACCGGCATCTATATATAATGCCTGCTTAAACATACACCCTTGTTAAACTGGGATTTGGCAGTAATTTCAAATACCAATGGGATGTGTATGAAAAAGCCTGGGCACAAAAAGCTCTGGCAACACTTTAACAGCCTTTACTGTGCTATTGAGAGCCCTCAAATGGATTCAAAGTTTTGAGAAATCTGATTTGATGGTGCTTTTGTAAATCATGTGGGTAGAAGTCTTAAGTGCACTAGCCAGATAAGTTAGTAATATCTTACTTATGTGGAATATATTTCTTCTTGTAGTGACACAGTTTAAGAATTTGAATTGTTCTAACCAAAAGTATTAGTGTGTGAAGAATAACAGCTTTTTTCCCCTTCCCCCAGGGTTGAAATTGTGTTTTCCAGTCTCAAGGCTTTTGTCAAATTTGAGCTAAGCTTGGCTGTGACTCCAGACTATCCCTTGAGTCCCCTTCAAATGCAGAAATTCCAAAATCACATTGGCAATACAAGGTTTGGGACAACTTATACATTTTAAACATTAATTAAGGTTATACTCAACTATCAAATTATTTATTAAAACAATACTGTTTACATAGTCTTACATAGTCAATTATTACTTTATTAGATACGCTTGATTTTTAAGGTTTCTTGTAAATATTAAACTGATCATGGGAGAGCCTACATATCACTGTTGGGACAAAACATTGTCTCCATTTTCCCCTAACATAATCTGAAACACTGAGCATTTCATGATTAATGAAATTGGAATAGAATCTTATTACATGAACTTCCATTAAAAGCTAAATGTTTTTCCTTAAAATGTTAAATCATTTTTTTTAAAAATGCAACGTGTTGTTTCAACAGTGAATTTAAAAATTATGCAGCTATACAGTGACCAGGGCTGGACAGGGACAAAATCTTACCGGGCATTTTGAGACTGGCCCATATGACTTATCCATCAACAAAGTTGAAGTCAAGTCGCGAAGATGCAGCATACAGACACAGTGAAGGAACCCAGGTGTACAACAATGAGCAACTTTTATTAAAGTTCTCTAACACTTAACTATCAACATGACAGTTAAACAAAGCAAAACATACCTTGAATTTTCTGGTAAATTTAAGTGTACAACAAAGTGGGAACAGCTTAAGCTGGGGCAGCCACTCTGCGTCCTCCAGACTGGACAACTCCCTGCCGTGCTAGGATCACCCATGATAGCTAGTGGATGCCGTTTCATCTGACGCTGGTAGTTTTATTGTACTTTAACAGACTTGCAGATTGTCACCTACTGCATCTGCTGCCATGTCTCTCGTCTTGTTGTGGTTTTTCTCCACACGCCAGCGTTACTGCGCTTTTTATGAAGTGACTGTAATAATTCAATGGAACGCATGTCAGCATAAGCCAATCAGAGGCAGAGATTGCATTGTGTACACAAGTACGCACAAAGAGAGGAGAAAACACACGACTTGTCAACTTCTCTCAGGGGCCGTCCAGTGCACAGTACCTATACAGAAAAGCCTCTGACTGAAAAGGAAAAACAGCAGATCACCGCTTGTTAATTTTATCTTTAAAGACGTGGTACCTTCGGCGGAGAGAACTTTATTTATAGGGAATTTCAATTTTCAATTTATTTTATATAGCGCCTTTAACAATGGTCATTGTCACAAAGCAGCTTCACAAAATGAAATAAATTGTGTGTATGAATGTG
>JBBJLR010061244.1:0-11346 GCA_037577145.1 Brachypetersius gabonensis
TGTGTGTGTGTGTGTGTGTGTGTGTGTGTGTGTGTGTGTGTGTGTGTGTGTGTGTGTGAGAGAGAGAGAGATTGTGTGCGTGTCATTTTTCTCTCCTTGGCAGTACTGGCAATGTGTCCCATCTCTATATTTATGCTGCGTCTCGTCTCTTTTTTTGTCTCGTGATAAATGTTCGTTGATGGTGATATTTAAACTTTTTAAACAAAAGAATTAAAGTGTAATAGTGTGACGGTCCTGATTTTTGGTCTGGGTGATATATATATCTTTCAGACAACAGTGACCTGCATTTTGAGGTGGGACCAGACGGATGCAGTGGTCAGCCGTTACTCTGGGAGAAGTTCCCTCTGCTGCAGTCAGGATGTAGGTTGACCCATGGGTTCACTCAGGGAAAAGCAGGATTTGAAGTAAAGGTGAGAATTTGTAATCTGAATGTGTATGAATGTCACATTGGCATTCTTCTGTTGACTTTTTCTCCTCAGTGTTTAATTACCTTTTCTTTTGTTTGTTTGTTTGGGTTTTTTTTTTTACAAACCTTTGGTGAGGCCCTGGGTCCTGTTTGTCAGACAGAATATATGTCCCTTGGGAATAATGTAATTAACTAACATAATCCTACACTGCTCTGTTATTTCTGAATATATCCCTGGAAGAATCAGTTCTTTGCTTTATAGGTAGAGCTCCAGACACTAGTTTGTGCGCTAACCTTCAATTGTACCCTCTTAAAAATGTAACTTTCCTGGTGCATTATTGCAATTGTCTGAGAATAATTGGAATTGCAATCAAGTTTTTTTTTTGGTTGGTTTGATGCAAAGTCTTATAAAGACAAGAAAAGAGAAAATATATTTATTAAGACATCTTTTTTTTGTGCACTCTTTACACTTTACTCAAGCTGTGTCATCAGTTAGGAGCTGCACAATATTGGCAGCTAGGAAATGAGAACTAAGCCTCCTATTTTTCCACTTTAGGCATTCAAAAAGGACAATTAAATGGTTAATCACAATCATTTATATAGCAATTAAAATACAGGGCTAGGTGACACCTTCATATAATGAACAAAACGTTTTCTGGGAAAGTAAATGTTGTGTATCTTTAATGTCTGTAATTGTATGTAATTGGGTATACTTGCATTCTTTGTGTCCTGGGGAGGAAAATGTGCATGAGGAGTATTCTGTTTTCTAACCGAGTAGTAGTTCATCAAAGTACTGTAATTTGAACTTTTTTTCTGCACAGTATGTGAAGAAATTGTCATCAGCTACGGTGGACATGAGTTTCGACCCTGAGCCGCATGTGCTGAGAGTGGGCTGGTCTGTGGAGAGCACGACTCTTCAGCTAGGTGAAAACTTAAGAACTGTGTTTTCTTGTAGTTGAAGCAGTTTCATACAGTAGTGCTTCAGGGTCAAATGTAACTGTTATGGTAATTTTATATTTATAAAATCCATATCAGCCTCGTTGTTCTACATGTGGTTTTCCTCAGGAGAAGAGGAGCTTTCATTTGGTTTGGATGGAGCAGGCAGAGCTGTGACCGGAGGAAACGCAGAGCCCTTCTTCGGGGAGCCCTTCTCAGAGGGAGACGTCATCGGCTGCTATGCGGTAAAGTATAAACTGACAGCGAGGAGAATTAGGGCTGCTTTCCCAAATCTGAACCAAGTTCATGAAGTTACAGAGCCAATGGGGGTGAAACCTCTGACCATATAGGGATCCCACTGATTTATTATTTGTTTTCTAAATAATCCTTTAGAAAACAAATAAACAAAGCATTGATGCATTTTAATTTTCAGTCTTGATTTTCCCTTAAGTCCTTTTTTAAATATAGCCCTAGTCACAATCTGTATGAGAAACCAGCTCTGGGAAAACATGCAGTATTGTTTTTGTGATGAACTACTGATCCGGATGTTCTGGGGTTTTTTGTTGTTTTTTTTTTCTTTCTTCAGTTCATCAGTGAAGGTGGCGAGGCAGAGCTCTCGTTTCATAAAAACGGAAACTCACTGGGGGTGGCTTTTCATATAAATTCATCCATTCTAGCGGGCCAAGCCCTGTACCCACATGTCTTATGCAAAAACTGCTCAGTTTCCCTGAACCTGGAGCCCCAGGGGACAGTGTGGTATCCTGGACCTCCTGGGTTCTGCTCTTTGCCTGTCCTTCCACAGCGGACACGAGCCCCCCTGCCCCCACCACATAGGAAGGACTGTGAGGTACGATACTTTATTTAAACAGTATAAATATTTAAACTGTTTGAAAGACAAGGTTGGATTATAGCAGAACTAAGACATTCAGATACTTAAAGATATTTTCACTTTGTGTTCTGTATCATAATATTTAGTTTGTTGGAAATTGGCAATGGACAAAATGTATGAAAATGTAGTACCATATAAAAAAAAAAAAGGCTAAAATGATACTGTGGGCTGACATTCAATCAGTTATCGGTTCTTATGCAGTTACTATACACTGGTTGTTGATTATAGCTTCTCTGTAATGAGTCTTTTTTTAAGATATATGCAGTTCGTCTGTGTTTTAGGAGTCCTGATAAAAGCCTACATTTATGCAATTATTGAAGAGATAATACATATTGTGACTTGAAGTAGTCACTTGTTGATACCAGCATGGTGGCCAAATGTAATTTTAGTCTTCTAATTGAAATGTCTGTCTCTGTTTCATCAGGTACTGATGATGGTTGGCATGCCAGGATCAGGAAAGAGCCATTGGGCTCAGAGCCACATGGCCAAGAATCCAGAGAAGTGTTACAATGTGCTAAGCACAAACGCCATCCTTCACTGCATGAGGGTGAGAGCGATACAGAAAACCTTGAATAAAAAGAGAATAATTTTTATTCTGTACAGGAGATTAACAGTATGGGCAGAATATGAAAATTATGGTGTAATATGGCTTGTAGTGTACTAGAATTCACTGGTAAATCACGGATGGTTTATTAATCAATCTTTTATTCATCAAATATTGTAGAATTTATTGTCCTCGATACTGGCGCACTGAAAATAGAGACCAGAAGTAATGAATAAGTATATGAAGCACTTTTTGGTGCACATACACTTTGCATGTGCGAAGACTGGCAGCAGATCATTTAGGATTATACCGTGGATTATGTTACATATTAGAAAAACAGTAGTAAAATGTGTATTACTAAATCTGTAACAGCAATGTTTAGAGGGAAGGCACAACCAACAAATATTTCAGTAAGTTCCCTAGATAGGGTTTAAGCCTAGTCCTGCAGGAAACAGTATCATGAATTGAGATTTCCCACTGAAAGAGAAATATAGTCCAGGACTAGCCTTAATCCCTGTCTGGAAAACTGGGCCATAAAGATTAGCAGCGCTAAATGTGACTATTCATAGCTCTGAAACCATTCAAATGTGAGATTTTCTTACCAGTAAATATAACTCATTCAGGCTTAGTATGTTTTATTTATTGCATACTGCATTCACCATGGAATGGTATGAACACCAAGACTGATGGCACCCATCACATATTTACAGTATTTGTGCTTAATATCTGTAGCAGATGGGAAAATGTGGCATCTGTGCATGCCTGATCAAATCACAAATGGAAACTGGTTTGTGCAGAGGGCCAACTCGCATATTGTAGCCTTTTGTGCTCTTAATATTGAATAGGCTTTAAGATACAAGATTCTTTATTTGTCTCTTGAATTTTTATAATATTGATAATGATTTCATCATAATATTGATGAACATTTTATTAATTGTGTATAATAGGATATATTTAGTATGCAGTGCATAAACCTTTATATTCCATCAAGGGATATCTGTACCTTTACAGGAAAACCAAACATATTTTATTTGTTCTTGTGTTTTTGATATAAGTGATATTTTTTTCTTTCCTTTACCCCCTGCAGGTACCAGGCCCTGAACACAAGGAGGTAGTGCTGCAGCAGGCCACGCAGTGCCTCACACACCTAATCAGATTAGCAGCAAACAAGAGAAGGAACTTCATTCTAGACCAGGTGACACATTGTTTTTCAGAATCAGAAAACTTTGATCCTGGAGGAAATTGCTAATGTAATGACAGCAAAGACAGAGACAAGAACAGTATAAAATGTAAAGTCTAAATAAAATGTAAGTAAAACATCTGCAGAAAAAAGAAGCTCGATATGAAAATACACTGTGCTAAATACATAAATGTTGGATATAAATACTATAGATAAGTAACACAGTTGAGTGAAACGTCTCATCTGTGCACAACACTGGGGCAGCTGGTTCGCCCTGTGATCAGGAAGTCGTGGGTTCGAATCCCAAGACTGCCAGTGGCACCTCTGATGTTCCTTGAGCAAAGTTCCATCCCCGCCGTTCCTGGCTGCTTCACTTGGTGAATAGATTAAATAAAGAGGAAGAGCTGTGTTCTGTTCACACTGTGTGCAGTGGTGTGTTCACATATGACAGAATGGTCACTTTCACCTTACTTTATGGGTGTAGTCTCCTATATAACTGCTAGGACGCCTGAGGATAAGCAGACTCTTCTGAGCTGTAAACATGTGTGGTCTCCCTGGTGGAGTAGAGATTTGTGCTCATTTTAAAGCTATTGCAGGATTTCACACAGCTGCCAGAATTAAGAGAGCGACACTATATATTCCCACTTGATGAACACATGCCGTGTAATAATTAGGTACATGACGGTGGCCTGTTTTATGTTCAATATCTTGTTTTTTTTTTCCCCACTTAAATCCAGCAACATCTGCCGTTGCGCAGCCCCAAGCTTTCAGTGCTTTTTATAAATAGACGTCAGTTCTGTAGCACAGATTATGTTTACACCTTATAAAGAGCCAGTTTCCATCTTGTTTTCATCATCTTGTCTTGCGGCATCTTTGCATTGCCTTTCATCAAATCTTGGTGCTTCTGACGTGGTCCTGATACGGGTTAATTTTCTGTGTCACGCTGCAGCAGAGTCGACTTGATTTATGATTTATGTGCATCTGAACTGTGTTGACTCCTCATCCCTGAGGCAGCTTAACTGCCGTATAAATTAAAAATCTGTAGAGCCGTCATTGCCTGGCAACAGAAGGTATGCCGTATTTACCTGGCTTTAGGAACTTGTGAGCATATATTTTAATGTGTTTAAAAAAGAAATAAGTTTAGGAAGCACTCAAATGCTTTAAAAACAAAAAAGTAACCAGTTGGTAACTGAGCATAGGCAAAACTTTGCTGCAGCAGATGTAGGTCCTAAGCACTTTTACAATAATCAGTTTGCAACTGCACCTTCCATTCCCTCTTCAATTACCCAGGCAAACATTTACCCATCTGCTCGGAGGCATAAGATGCTGCGTTTCCGTGGCTACCAGAGAAAGGCGGTGGTGGTTGTCCCGGCGGATGCAGAGTGGAAGAGGCGTCTCCAGCAGCAGAGGGAGGACGAGGGTGTGGAGGTGCCTGGAATATCTCTGCTAAAGAGCAAAGGTCAGCCACAACAGTGTCATTATTTAAAGATGTGATTCCTTATCAGGGTCCTTTTGAAAATTCTACTGTTGTGAATATCACACGTCTCCCGGAGACACTAACGTGCAGAACTGAGACAGATTTTAAAATATGTGGTGTTTAACAGCCACAGTGCTCTCCATGGCCATAAATTTAGTGTTTTGTATCAGTATTGACTGGAATTCAAGGTTTCAGTATCACTACTGAATAAACATGTTATCAGGGCATCTCTGTTTAAGGCTATTGGTTTTTAAGAAAGTTATAGAAAAAGAAAATTACATGTAATCAAAAATATAATTGGATATTGTTCATCCAAAGTCAATATTTAATGACGATGTAATAATTGTCTCATTATACCAATTGTTACTAAAATAGTTACAATACTTTTTTACTAATTATCATACATTTTAAATTAATTGTCAGTGCTCAGATACATCAGTTAATCCACACTTCATGCAATTCTTAGCTAAAATCAGCTTATATCAGGGTAGAGAAACACAAACATTCAGGGACCCTTCAGAATTGGAAATGATAATGACAAAGATTATACTGTAACATTTGCTACGAGTCGTAAATCTTTCTTGGCCTATTGAAGGTGCTGGAAGCTTTCCTTTTTGGCCCAAAACAAAAAAGTTTAAAAAGTGCTCTTTGCTGACAGATGGGCCCTGTACAAAAACCATGCAAGAGCAGCATTATCTGGTATGCCGTGTTTATTAGGAGTTGATACTTTGCAGTGCATGAAGGCCAGCAGTTGGCATGACCGTAAACAGTCCTTTTAGGGAAGTACAGGTTCTATTTTAATTTTGAGTTGCTATAGTAAATGACAGGCTTAGCTGACAGCATTTTTTTCTCTTTTTTTCACGGGACTGCAGTGAGTTCCACGCTCCCAGAGCAAGGGGAGCTCCTGGAGGAGGTGCTGTTTGCCGAACTCACCCGTGAAGAGGCAGAAAGACTCCTTACAGCATATAAAGAGGAGGCCAGATGTCTCTTACCAGCGCCCCCCAAGCGCAAGAAACGGCAAAACAAGCACCCCAAACTCATGAATCGTGTTCGAGCGTATGGTAAGAGAACTGGGATAATGTGCTAATGATGAATACTAGGGCTGAGTGATATAGACAAAACCTGAGTATTGCAATTTTACTGCTACATATTGTAATTGCGATTTACTCCCTCTATCCATGTAGAGTCCATAAATGGAAAATAAGCTACAGAAAAG
Organism: Brachypetersius gabonensis; assembly: GCA_037577145.1. Taxonomy (NCBI): domain Eukaryota; kingdom Metazoa; phylum Chordata; class Actinopteri; order Characiformes; family Alestidae; genus Brachypetersius; species Brachypetersius gabonensis. Next base: position 6,649 of record JBBJLR010061244.1, read on the forward strand.
CCCGTTTTCAAATTATAGTTTTTGTGATGTCACAAAACACCTTATTCTGGCTGTACCAGTTTAGCACCGCCCATATATACAGATTCACCAACACCTTTATAGGTTATAAATTTGACTTGTTTGATTAAATGGGGAACACCAAGTAACTCGCCTGGAGCTGTGATTGGCTTTCCTGTCAAACACCGTGATTGGTCAGAGCCTTATTTGCATATTGCTTTTTACAATAGCAGTATTGCATAATATTGAAACTAAATATTGTAATAACGATTTCCAGATGATGTATTGTGCAGCCCTAGAGAATACCCAGTTTGTTGTGTTGTGAAAAGGACACAAATTACTTCTGTGCTTTTCTAGGTTGGAGTCCCCATCCATACAGTCTATCACAGTGGGGACAGCAGAAACAATATGTACGTACTCTAGGCATTCCTTATCCCCATACTAGATGTTGTGCACTTAGTAGTTTAATTAAACCTCATTATTCAATGTTTTTTGCATGCTCAGGGTTGCCAGCCCTCATCTGTTGTGCAACCATATGGTTGCAACAGCGATCCACAGTGCTACAGGGACTATTACCAGCCATGCACAGGACAGGTGAGAGATTTCAGCCTTCATGATGAATTGTTTTCTATACAACTGTAATCAAATCATTCCGGCTCACAGACTTACTTTCTTAAATTTGTTTCTTGTTTCTTTCTCTTTCAGTGGAGCACAGGTGACCAAAGTCTAAGTTACTATAGCAACCAAGATTATTATTTTGGAAATCACGTTTTTTGGTAAACAAGAAGAAAGGCCTGTACAAATATTTTTCTTTAGCTTTTGTCACGTCCCCCATTCACAGATTCTATCATGACCGCCTTTGCTTTTATAGCCTGTACTCTTCACAAGCTGTAAACACTGTACAGCAAACTGGAAGACTTTCCAGTGTGGGATCCTTTTCTTCACACACACCTCATACACATTTTCCTTCAAGGCCCTTCAATTTGTTTAATTCAATTTGTTTGTAATTAATAACTGCCACCAAATGTCTTGTTTTGATGGCAGCAACAAGATACCTTTTAAACTGAAAAGCTGCAAACTTTTTATACTGTCTGAACAGTGTTAAAATACCTTTGGACTACAAATTGAAACATTTTTTAGGTTTTAACAAAAGGATTTAACCGCTTTCTTTAATATGAAGAGAAAATTTAAGTACATTTGAAAATATACTTAATAGAAAAAGAGATTACTCTTAAACATCTGAAGTAAAAAATGTGGATTTCTTACAATCTGGAAGGTAAAACAAATACAACTTGAAAACTGCATACTTCGAAGTATTTAAAAAAAGTGTTTTTATACATTTCTGCAATGTGATTTAATTATTTTTATGGTGTGTTGGGGCTTATGTTTGTAAAAACCATGTCATATGCTGTCAATGCACATATAAAAATAAATGAATGTAAATTCTCATGTTGTTTCAAATTTGCTTCTAAAACTTTTCATATATATTAAACTCCATCAGGCCGCACTAGTTGGTACAGCAGCACTGCTCCTTTTGCCGAGGGGCACAGCTCTGACCACAAGGGGGCGTTTTCATCCAACCGCAGCATCTCCTACAAAGGACACAATGTTTAAGAAGGCTGTTTTCAGCTTGGACATTTCAAATCAAAATAGATGGAGTCCTCTAGAGGTGCCCCAGCTTAATTATTTGATGCAGCTATTGAGAATCTCCCTACCGCTCTGCTCAGAAACACGATGTCTGTGGATTCATGAGCTTCTGGACCACCGAGCCAATAAAAGTCCTTCACCGCTGTCATGGTCAAAGAACACCTGGTCACAGACAAATTTAAAGTGTTGTATGTTTAAGTTCATCAAGCAAGACCATGGTCAGAGCAAGTTCTTCATGACTTGTCTTATGCAGATAGATATGCCTTTATTGTCATTGTCCTGAAGCAGGATGCTACACATGCAACGAAATTGTAGGGGCTGCTAATGGTGCAAACAAATACAGACAGTGATGTGTGTGTGTGGATTGTACCTTGTGTAAAACTCAGCACTGGGTCGTCCTGCACTGGTGTGATTCAGTGCTATTCCCATCAGTACAGGTGCACTGAGGAAGCTGAGTGGAACATTCACCTGCAGACATAAGATACACAAACATTTTTTACCCATAAATAGCACTGGTCCATGAAGTACAAGAATCACCACCTAATCACCACCCCACATATGTCAGAATATCAGAAATATATTGCATGTTCTCTGTCCTGTTGCTATTATTTGCACAAGCATTTATTGCTGTTCTGTCTATATTTGCATTTTGCACACAACCACTTCATTGCTAGAATACAGTTGTGTCGTAATGGTATATTCATTAAAAAATGTTTTCACTTCGTTATATAAGTTTGGCATGAAGTGAAATGTGCTCCCAAGTCACCCATGAGACCGCAATGAAGTTATACCATAAAATATTTGAAGATGTTAAACAAAGGTAAAACAAATATACAGAAAAAAGTGTATTCAAAATAAACATTACAGGTAGAAACAAGATCTGTACTATGTGCAAAAATGTAATAGAACACAAAAATCTGCTGTAAAGGGCAGTGTGCTGGTTGATGTATAGACATAAAGGACAAATGGCATGTGAGACACCAGATTATGTTTTAATGGTAGAGAGTTCAGTTTGTTATAGTGAACAGTTTAAAGTTGTTTTGTCATGTCCTTGTTAACAGTCTTAGGCCTGAGGAGAGAAGCTCCTCTGTTTTGGCTTCCTAAAGCATTTGCCCCATTTCAGCAGGTGAAAGAGATACTGTGGTGGGACGAGTCTCTGATGATTCAAATTGTACTATACCAGCTTTTTCTGACTGTACTGTTTGTTGATTGTCCCGTTGTTTTATTACATTGTCTCCCTTGCACTTGCTATTACTTGTGTTGCACCAGTCTTGGAGGAACGTAGTTTCGGTTCACTATGTATTGTGTATATGGCTGAAATTACTGTAAACCTACTTGACTTGAGAAATCTAAACCTCAAATGTACCAATTCTCCAAGGGAAAGATTTCAAACATCTCTTGTAAGAAACAAACATCACCTCATCTCTGATTTCTGCACACACAGAGGAGAACAGTTCTGCAACCACAGCTCTCTCACAGCCCTGCATGAGGTCCACATTGATGGCTTCTTCACTCACCCCCTGACACACAGCCTGAAAGTGAAGGTCAAAAGCAGAAGTGAGGCCTGCATGGATGTTTTACAATTAACTGACTCACATTTAAACACAGCGGTTCCTAACATTATATTCCCTGTTTTCCCTGATCCGACATACCTAATCAGCTCCACACTACTGTGGAGTAGGAATTCAGTCCCCATAAACTTCATACACAAGGTGATAAATTCAAGTTGCTAGTAACTCAAGTTTTAGAATTTTCACATAATATGAAACCTCTCTCACCCTGTAAACACAACAGATCAAGCAGTTTGGTCCAGATATACACTAGGGATAAAAATATTGGGACACTTGACCAATATATCAACAGGGACTTTAGTGACACTGCATTCAAATACTCTTCTTGCAAAGCTTTACACAAGATTTTAGAGTTTCTGTGGGAATTTGTGCTCATTCAATCTGTAGAGCATTTCTCAGGTCAGACACTGATGGCTCAATCTCAGTTCCAGTTCTGCTGGATGGGGTGGAGGTCCACACCAAACTCAAACAACCATGTCTTTATAGAGCTTGCTTTGTGCACTGTCATGCTGGAACAGAAAAGGTTCTTCCCCAAACTGTGTACATAAAGTTAGAAGCATGGTGTTTTCCAAAATGTCTTGGTCTGCTGAAGAATTAAGATTAAGGCCCTCATCGGAAGTAAGCAGGTGTGTCCCAATACTTTTGTCCTTATAGTGTAGTACTCACATGATAGCTACAGTGTGGTGATGTGACAGTTTTATTATATGTTGACCAATCTAATTGCAAAACAGGTGCTTGAGTTGACATCCCTTTTTAAACACTCCTTACTTCACCTTAGGCTCTGGGTGACCACCAGGTATGTCCAGGAGACCCGCTGCCTCTGCAACCTTCTGACTCCTGCGGAGCAGGACCACTTGTCCATCTGAGGTGACCAGGACAGCACCAACTCCAAGAGGCTGGGCCAGGAAAGCCTTGGGGTCACCAAACTCCACCTGTCCACGTTCCTGAATGCTCACAGCCTCCTGTGACCAGTTAGTTCCCAGAAAGTCTTTATAGCAGGTCAAACCCAACTGTAAGTTGAGAACCACTTGATGCTCTGAGGGGTTTCTTTTCTCTTTGTTTGATGACAGTAGTGCTGGGGTGAGAGATGTTTCTTCACCCTTACAGCATGCAGGCTGTGTTTCACTCAGTGCCATGTCAGAGTTTAATGTCTGTGTGACTTTACCATCTACAAGACAGTTTGTGGTGCTGGGAATGCTTGTGGTAGACAGTTCTGCAGAGTGCAGTCTGAACTTGGCCCCGTTGAAAAGCCATGGCTCTTTGGTCACCCTGTTGTCCCACACTGCCTCAATGTGCTGCTCAATCTCAGGAACACTTCTGCGATTAAACCTGGAGAGAGTATGCATGAGAAGTAAACACTTGCTGCTGCATCTTCTGCAAAGTGATGTTTAAGCAATGGTTCAGCACTGTGATATGTTGTGTGTGTGTGTGTGTGTGTGTGTGTGTGTGTGTGTGTGTGTGTGTGTGTGTGTGAGTGAGAGAG
>JBBJLR010061255.1:0-11346 GCA_037577145.1 Brachypetersius gabonensis
TACAGAAATATTTGAACTTCAGCTGTGACTGTGTTAAAGAGAACACTGCGGTTAAAAATCCCCTTATTTGTTTACAGCCTTATTTTTTTTAGTGTTACTCCACTTTTGTCATTAATAAAGATAAATCTGCACAAAGCAAACATATTTATCTGCTCCTATGTTGATAAGAGTATTAAAACAGTATATTTAGTACAGACTTAAAGGTGCGATTAATCTCGAGTTAACTATGGCAAACATGAGATTAATTGCGATTAAATATTTTAATCTACTGACAGCCCTAATATATATTTAAATAATTATCCACATTTTTATAATTAAATTAAACTTTTATTCTGAAATCACCCTTGTTGTCTGTTATGGCTGAGTAACGAAGAGGAATTTTCTGATATTTATTTATTAAAAATATGATTCATTATACAGTCGTGACATCCACAGCACAGCAACTCGTACCTTATATTCTACAATGTGGAACAGGCACAGGCAGTCGAGCAGCACGCAGATAGTTCTAGGTTCTCTTCAGTAACCGCTCCACCCATCCCTTCCCCTGCCCATTTAACTTGTCAGGGCTCGACAGATATAAAATATTCCGCCATCAAATTAAATCGTCACACAAACACTCCTGGAATGCTGGAACTCGAAGTTCTCACCTTCAGGCAACTTCAGGTTCTCACCTTGTGTATCTCTACACTCCCAGTCAGAGGTTCACGCACTCACATGTTCTACATTTGCATGTTACTCGCTTAATATTTACTAAAAATATTCTTTGCTAACAAATAAAAGTACATTCCGAGTTTTCCTTTATTACCAGAAAATAATATTAATCATTACTGACCTACAAAAAAGGTTATTTATTAAAATTATAACTATAATCTCCAGACCAGTGTTCGATATTTGACTCTGTTTCACCAACAACCAGTTAATAGGAGTCAGACCTGCACTGTTACAGATTCTCTCCTCTTAGAAAGGAAACTGCCTTTACTTCACACATTTTCATTTAGAGTTAAAAAAAAAAAGGTGTTGGAAGTGTGGTGTGCAGAAACGATCGACTGGTTGTGTGTGTGTGCGGCACCTGCTGTGTGTGGATCTGTGTTTACTAAAATAGCTCGGTAACCTGGAGAGGCTTAGGAAGGACGAGGCTTTTGCTGCAGGGACGGTCGGCGCTGTGCGAGGCGTTAACTGGGGCAGAGAGCAAACGCCTTTAAAAAACACCTTCAGAAACGTGGCTGTGCTACAGTGCTGCATAATAATGGAAAAAACAGTTAATATTAATACTGTAATATTAATATAATACTTAATAATTAATTAATATTAATACTGTAATATTAGAAACACAGCCATATAGTACAGTTTGCTGCAGTGTGTGTGAAATGCACAAATCTCTATTATACACTCTGTTATAACTATTGGTGCGTGTGCGTGTGTGTGTGTGTGTGTGTGCGTGTGTGCGCGCTCGTGTGTCAGCCGCTTCAGTTTCTGATGGATGAAACAGGATAAATTATTTATATATATTTGTAAAATATAATACTGTATAAATCAATAGTGATCTGCACATTTTACACAGACACACCCTCACACTACAAAAGCAGAAATAAAATGGTGTGGTCTCTTCCATTTCCTCCAGGTCTGTTTAACGATATCACTGCGTTTTGTTGTTGTTTAAGTCATTCTTCTTGTCTGATGAACAGTTCAATCTAATATTATTTTACTGAATGAAATCACAGTATTCATTTTTCTTTTCCATTCTACAGAACATTCAAAGCCTTTGGTGTTTAAATCTTCAAGCCTTCACGTTTCCTTTAAACGACGAACTATAATTAAATGAACTTTTATTTTGCTGGTTAATGTAAATTAGTCTGTTGGTGAATTTAAATCACCCATTCTGTCGGCTATTATGACTAATTAACCGAGAGAGCGCTCAGTTTTGTGGTCTTCGTAAAAAAAGAGGTTAATTCTGCGGCCCTGATGGCGAGGTGCGCGGCTCCTCGTGGTTTTCTGAGCAGAGTGTTTTCCGAGCGAATGTGTGAAAGTGAGGTAAATGGAGTGTAAAGTCACATTAGATAGATGTTTGCACTCTGAGGCTCGAGGGGAGAGCCTGGAGCTTTGCTGGCAGCAGGTCCTGATGTTACTGCACAGCTTCATCTCTGTGTCTTCACTGTCGTTCTTAAACCTCACCACAGTTTCTTCTGTTTCATCATTTCAAAACGCTTGGAGTAGAAATGCTCCAGAATTACTTGGAGTAAAGAAATAATAAAGTCTCAGGACTTTATAACTTCCTCTGTTACTTTTTGGAGCTGCACATTCAGTCCGTTGTAACACATTTTGCATTAACAGTAACACAGTATGTATTATTCATCGGCTTTAAGGCAAAAAAACTGACTGGAAAAACTAAATTAAAGGTCAGAAACAGAAATGTGGTGGTGTCAGTGCTGGTGTTGGGTTTATTTGACGCACAGTTTTGGATTATTTCTTAAATTTTCGTTTATCTTTCAGTATTCAGTCGTCATTTCCACCCATATGTTAGGAATCCCCCCCAATCGCATGATCCCACAAACACTGGGAGGGTGAAGGTGAGCCCCTCATTCCTCAGAGTCTGGTGAAGCTCCTCAGACTGATGGTAACACAGCGACTATGAACAGCGGTGCGCTGCCAGTTCTGTTACATCATATCACAGATGCCCACACTGGCTGGCACCACGCTTTGAGTGATCCACCCATCCACCCGACCCAAAAAGAGAAGAGCAAATTGTACCCCAGCCACTGGGGATCGGACCTGTGGTGTCCCCATAATTAGGGACAGTGTGGATAAATGTTTTAATTTTTGAGTGTCTGTATAGAAGTTGCACACAAATGAACAAAATTCACAAACAAAATCACGTGTCTCTCCTTGTGTCTTCAGTGGACACTCTTAGTGTTGCAAGATAATTTGTCTGTTAATCATTCTCACAGTATCGTTCGCTGCAATACTGAAATCATCAAAGGCTGATCACCAAAAACCAGCATTTGAAAATGTATCGTATCTTCCATGTATGGACTGAATAGGTGAGAGTCGATGCAACATTTGAAACAGATTCGTGTTTATTTTTTTTCTTGCTGATCTGTTTTGTATCTCTTACAGTAAAGATGAATTTGAAAGAATGTTGACTTTAAGCTTTTTTTTTTCCATTCCAGGATAGTGATTTGGCGCTTTTAAAATCTCGAAAGGCATCACAGTCGCGGAATGCCGCAGTGCAGTGTCTGTACAGACATGCCCGCTGTATCGTGATACAGTTAGACCAGATAACACTTTCCCAGCTGCGTGTTTTTCTGGTTTGTGTCGTCACACTAACCAGACTGCTATGCCTTATTAAATGAGAGCTGATTGAAATATGATTTATTTTTATAGCCCTGTTTCTCTGACAAACTGTGGGTGGGGTGCCGTTGTTGCTGTTAGTTAAAGGGAGTATTTTCGCAGGCCTGGGCTTGTGTGAAAGTTAGGTTCCCACTTTCTTCTGTATGGAAAACACTAACAAACAAACTGCAGGCTTCTCACAAAGTCGAGGCTGGAGTTAATGGAAGAACCGATATACCCCGGAACCTGGAGGGTGTGCGCTGGTCTGTGGAATGTTCTAGAGCCTTGTTCTCCGCTTTCGTCGCTGGTTATGTCACAGATTGGGTTTTTTTTTCTTGCTGATCTGTTTTGTACCTCTTACAGTAAAGATTAATTTTGGGCCAACTTAGGTTGAACTTGCGTGCGTGTGCGCGTGCGTGTGTGTGTGTGTGTCGTCTGAAGGCCATCTGTCTCACGCCACTCTTGAGAAAAGCCCTAAAACTCCATGGTGTGTGCAGAGGAGCTGATGAGGGCAGTTCGACTGAATTTGGCAACTTCCCTCTTTCTGAGAAGAGAAGTGCTGAGTTAACAGTGAGCGGAGCGGTAGAGGAAACATCTCCACGCTTCCAGAACACTGCAGTCATGTGGGCGACCAGCGAGCCTGAGCTTGAGCTCCTTTAATGACGGAGGGTGGGGAATTTTTGACTGCGATATTAGAAATCTATGATGTGCTGATCCAGTTTCATTGTTCTATGCTTTATTTTCCCCCTTCAGTTGAAATAATGTAGTCAAAACACTGCAGGTTTTTATTCCTGACATCTACTACCTGAATAATCAATACTATTGACTTCAGCCTGGCTCTCTAAACTACATTCCCTTTATAGGTCGTTAACATTGGCACCTCTTGATTAATTTGTAACCTGTTCCAGTCAGTTAGTAACACCTCATAGGCATTTCTGGTTCAAGCCACGCCCACTTTTGGATTTTGACTGGCTTGGTATTACGTCATTGCCTGAAGACAGTGTTAATTGCAGTTAAGTTTTTAGCTAAACAAAACTATTGTATGTTGCAGAGCATCACAACCTGCTGGTGGTTACTTTAGTCATTAGAAATCAGTAGTAATTTTAGTGCAAGTTACTTATTCAGATGTTTTGATCTGTTTCTTCCGATATGCTGGTTGTGTTCTGGACTCCCTGGTTCTGCTGATTTTCCATACGTTCACCAGTTTTCCAGTCGTCACCCCAGCATTACTCAGAATTCTCTGTATGTTGTGTAAACATCTATTGCAAGACATCGCCGCTTGATCAGGCAGAACAGTCCACTCTTTGCATAATTCTTCGAGAACAGAGGCATTTTGTTTGCTCTCTTTAAAGCCCCTTCACTAATTTAGACCATTTTCTCATTTGGATCTTTTATATCTTATTGTTTTTTCAACGAAATGCTCTCGCATGGAAACCCAAATCCTGGGTTGAGTTGCGCCCCTGACACACAAAAAGTCAGACTATGGCCTTTTTTAATGGGGGTTTTCCACTGACTGGTACCGGCTCAGTTCGGTTCTACTCTACTTGCTTTTTCTGCCTTTCCATCACTAAAATCTGGTTCCTGGAACCCGGTTCCATTCTTTGTACCACCTTGGCCGAAGTTCCAAGCGTGCTGAACCGATACTAAATGATGACGTGGACATATTGGAGGTTACTGATTTTTGGTCGCTATGGTTACGCCAGTGCTGTTGACTGAACGTTAGTATTAGCGTTAGCCTAATGTTGCTTCTTTAAGCCAGTTGTCTCCGTTTTGTCAAACAGTCACAAACCAAGGATAAGAAATAAAGCCCCTCTGATTTCCTCCATGCTGGTGATTGTAATGATGCCGGGTTGTTTACCTCAGCTTAGAGCCTCCGTACCCGCTGCTGCTCAGAGTGTTTGGTCGCTATAGCAACCAGCTGTAGTGGAAAACTGTAGGTCCGAAACCAAACTGAACTGAGTAGAATATGAACCGAACCGAGCTGGAACCAGTCAGTGGAGAACCCCTTTTAAGATGATGATCTTGTTTGGATTGCTTGTAAGCGCAGCCAGATGTTTCTCCAGAGGTTGAATGGGCCTGGCAAGAAGCACTAAGCTCTAACACAGAAGGAAGGAAGCATCATGCTTCATAGCTGTAGCTCAAATAAACAAACGTCACGCACTGCTGCTGTTCTCTCACTTAGTTCATTAATCTAACTTTTTTTTTTTAATCAACATGGTTAATTGACAAATTAATGGTAAAACCTGCATTGAATCACTGCCACTCTGTCACTGGTATCATTTATTCTAAGCCTGGGCTTTTTGTGTCTGAGTGTCTGAGGATCCGGCCCCAGAGGCCTGATTTGCTTAAGCACTTGGTGACATGCAAACCAGGGTGGCCAGAGCTGAATGTGCGCCACACTTCTTTCGTTATCATGGCCTGTACTTGATGTGCCTGAGCCGCCCTGCCTGAGCCTGTTCCTGGAAACATGCCACCTTGCAACCTTACTCCCACATACCTGATCCAACTAATCACGCTCCACAGGATCATGTAAATATTTATGCCCGGTCGACTAGGTGAGGGTTGGAGTGAAGCGGTGAACAGCTGAAAAGCTCCAGATGAGCCAGTGGGTGTTCTGCTGAATTATGCAAGCCAGCAAAATTCAATTAGTTTGTTCAAAGTAATACCAGTCTATCATTTATTAATGTGTGCTTTTTTAAAATGAGGGCTTTCATGCAATTAAAATGATTAGTGATATAAAAAAACACACTTGCACAGATATGTCCCATAGGATAGATTTAGTTTTATTTTTTGTGTGCGTGCGCGTGCGTGCGTGAGAGTGTGTATTAGGGCATTAACGAGGGCTCCAGATTTTTAAGTCGCTCAACAAAGTCGAAGTCGAGGCGACGAGTCGTTTGATGTCACACACAGTGGAGGAACGAGGAACACAGGCGTCCAACACTGACACTTTTATTAAAGTTCTCTAACATTAACAGTCAACACCACAATTAAACTAAACTAAACAAAGACTGAACCTTGAATTTTCTGGTAGATTTAAGTGTAGAACTGAGAGTGGAACCGTTGAAGCCGCGGCAGGACGACTCCCTGCAGTGCTAGTTATGTTCCAAAGAAGTCTCACGTGGAGTCGCATTGTCAAACATTGAATACAACATTTAATTCAGTATTACTTTATCTGAAAAAAGTTAGTGGTGATCAGTTTACATGTCGGTTATATAAACTTGGAGCATCAGAATCGCATTGGTATCGGCTGATCACCGTGACAACAAATCGATACTTGGTATCTGTGGCAAAAATCCTGTTCGGAGCTTCCCTACTTAATATGTTTAATGTGGATCACTATTCAAGATTTTTAAAGAGCTGTTAAGTGCTGAAACAGTGCATTTAAAGTTAAAGGACAGTCTAGAGTTTGATTCTGTTTCACCAACAACCAGTTAATAGGAGTCAGACCTGCACTGTTACAGATTCTCTCCTCTTATAAAGAAAACTGCCTTTATTTCACACATTTTCATTTAGTTTCCAGTTTAACAAGAACAGAAATCTGCAGTTTATGAAATAATGGATCAGTGGTGAAGACGTTTGACTCTTAGTGTGTGTACGGAAGGAAGACAGCTGAGCCTCAGCCTGCACTGCTACAGATGATCTGAAGAATCAGACTAGGATAATGCGTTAAGACCTGTCTGAAATCCTAGTCCTAGTGTCCTTTGTGGGAGTCGCATTGCAATTGTAGTATGTAGCAATATAATCTCAATGCTTGATTTTTGTCTGTTTTGTGCCTCTGTAGTGAAGCACCTGATTAAACCTGGTCTGGTAACAGTGTATGAACCTGTAGTCTTGGAAGCGAGACCATTCTGTCCTTGCAGAACCCCCCCTGGAGAGAGCATTAGCACGTTAAGCCTTCTTTACCCATTCAAATGAGGCTGCAGTAATCCGCGGGGACAAAGCACCGCTGGCTGCCGTGTTAATGCCCTCCATCACAGGATGTGCCTGCCTGCCTGCCCCGATTACAAAACCTCAACAAAAAAAATGATTCGTTCTTGTCTTTTGGTCAAATCCCTCCATCCCTGAAGGCCGTACAGATGGGGAGAGGGGTGCTCAGGCCTGGGACCGGACAGAATATATTAATTTTTGAGACAAGAATTCGGCCCAGAGGGAGTCACACAGGTTTTGAGGGCTTAAACTCGTACGTTTGCTTGGATTTGGATTCGCAAAAAGGGTCGAAAGGCAGAGGTGAATGGCTGCACGGATATATCTGGTTCAAATGTTTTATGGGAGGTATTAAAATGCTCTGTTTAGGTAATTTCTAAACATGTTGGAATTGCATTTATATTATTGCATTTTATTTTTTTTCTGCATAGACAACACTATAAAGGCTAAGTTTTTACTCACTTATCGCATGTGATCTCGCCATCGCAACACTCAACTACATTATCACATATCACATGTTTTCCTGATTTCGTGCAGCTGTAGTTCAGAGGCTGTTTTGTATGAGATCAAGCTGTGGCTGCAGGCCTGGTACAATAAGAGGAAACGGCCCTGTGCTGAGAGACATAAAGAGAAGCTTCTTTTAGTAGCCGGGGGCGGGGAGGGAAAGTTGTTGTTGTTTTTAACAGCCACACAGTGGTGCCACCCGGGCCGCTCAGTGTTCTGGAGTGCTGATGGCCGTCCGAACGGCCCCTGATTTTCTAGAATGGGGTCAGATGTTTTCAGTCAAATCCCAAACAACAAGAAGACAGCGGCGTTCGGGCTCATTCTCCACATTCCTGTCAATCCGCCGCCCCAGGCCTGAAGAGCCCTGTCCTGTGGAAATCAGAGATTTGTTTTGTTGTTGCTCCATGTTCTAAGACCCTGTTTTCTGTTCTGTTTAATGAGGCTTTTGAGTTTTGTCCGCTCTTTTGTCCAGAAAAGCCGTCTCTGGCCTGCTTTGTTGTGCCAGGTGTCAGTTTGGGGTTACAGACAAATGCATCGCGCCTGTGTTTGAGCTGGAGCAGATGTTTTGGGCTCTCCCTGTTCCAGACTGTTCTTTTTTTTAAATATTTTTTTTAGAGCGCTCTTTCATCTCCTCTGGTTTTAATCCCTCTGGCACGTGCTGAGCTTCACCTGGAACCTGCTGGGCTGTAAAATGTGCCTCAGCCCCCTTATCAAAAGAGCCCAGGCTAATCCTGTGGTAGGAATCGTTTCCGTGTGTGTAATGTGCGGCAAGATGACCTTGAGATCTACTTCATGTGGCCTGAATTATTACAAACTCGCTTAATTGACATTTCATTGCATGTTTCAGTTTAAAGAAAACAGAAATGTAGTGCAGGGGTTTTAGCCAAAGGCAAGCGTTGATTTTCTAACGCCGTTATCATGAAGTTATAATAAATGTACAGTGTTAGCGATGATGAATGCATACTTTTATACTCTATTACTGATCATGGTTGGTCATTTATACACTCCAGTACTGATTTTAATACGTTGATGTTTGGTTCCTTGTTTAGTCTTTGGGACTTTTAACACTTAAGACCAGTGATGTGTCCCTTCAAGTTAAAGCCCGTTCATTGTTGTCCCTCATTCATAAACAGGGATGTGGAGCAGTGGAGCACAGACAGGCCTGTTTTCCTGCCTGGGCCCGGGTCTGGCAGGCGGCAGCGGACCGGCTGCCAGCGCAGAGTTAGATTCAGAACGTCAGAGACAGGCTGCGGATAATTCATACACTCTCACTGTCTCTCTCTCTGCGTCTCTCTGTCTGTCGGTCTGTCTCTGTCTGTCGGTCTGTCTCTGTCTCTCTGTGTGTCTCTCTCTCTGTCTGTCTCTGTCCCTCTCTGCCTCTGTGACTGTCTCTGTCCCTCTCTGTCTCTCTGCCTCTGTGTCCCTCTCTCTCTCTCTGTCTGTTTGGTTTTTTTTCTGTCTCTCTTCCTCCATCTTTCTTCTTTGTTTTCTATATTTATTCTGTTGATCCCACGTTTGGCCTTTTCTCCAGATTTCTTTTCTGTTTCCTTGTCTCACACACACGCACATAGATCCTGTTTAAAAGAGGAGTTCACACGCAGTGCTTATCCACGCGCACTCTTTTGCTTTCTTTCTCCTGCTGTCTTACCTCCGGTTTCAGTGCGTTAGAACACACACCTGTAAACCTTGGGGGGTCTGTATGTTTACTCGTTTCACATCCGTTCATCCACCGCTCGCATCCCTCACGGGTGATTTGGGAATGTGTGGACGTCAGAAAACTGATTTAAAAAGGGGATGTTTTTGTAGCTTATACTGTGTTAACTGTATGGATGGGGGTGTTTATTGTACCATATGAAACAATAATTGCTGATTTTTAGCCTTTTTAATTTCAGAAAACTGATTATGGGTTCTTCATATATTTAAAGGAATCACAATTTGTAGCAGTACAGCTGTAATTGTTAGATATTTTCTCATCAAAGTGTACAGGATTTCTCTCCTGTTTCTCCAGGCACACAGGTTCTTACACGGCGTGCTGCTGCAGACACACTAAACACAGGCTGCGCTTCGGCCTGAACAATGCTGCGCCCTGACAGCCTGCGAAGTGTCATAAGTTTACATTCTTCTTGTATTACTGATTAGGCATCACGTAAACTTGCTGTCTAAAGGTGGCAATTAACAGCTCAGTTGTGTCTTAAATGCTCTAAACCAGCTATTATAGTCCGAGAGATGAACTAACTGAACAATCCCTACCAATAACAGGGTGTCTGCAGTGCAAGGCTGTAATCAAAGCTGCAGATAAGCTCCAGGCTGCCAGCGACGGTGATGGAAAGTGTGGTGCATTCTGGCTGCGTCTGTGATCACGCTCTGCCTGGCTTAGCAGCTGAAAGTCATGGTTTCCAACAGAGCTGCACGATATGGACAGAATATCAGTATTGCGATTTTACTCCTAGACGTATTGTGATTGCAGTGACTTCAAGATATTGGCCCATATTATCACTTTTTCTGTAATTAAACAGAGTTACTGGCTGTAAATATTGTTTCAGATGGTACTTTCACACCCCACCCCCCATCCATACAGTCCATGTATGGAAAATAAGTCACAAAACCAACAGAATACAATTTGTTTTCTTATTTCATCTGCAGTAGTTTGGCCCCGCCCATTTTATTGGATTGCAAGAAGACCTCGATTCATGGGAACACCCAGTAACTCACCTGGAGCTGTGATTGGTCGCTCTGTCAGAAAAACAGTGCGATATGCAAATGAGCCTCTAACCATTCAGAGACTGGTATCACAATAATGATTAACAATCGATACTTTGCGCCTTTTTATTCTTTTTAAAACTGCAATACACACAGTTTCACACCGCATTAAATGTGCATTTGTTCTAACACCTTAAACATCAACCGTTAAGATTTACCCTTTAAATTGACTTTAAAAAGGAGCATTCATACTCACTGGCAGCTCCTAATGTTCTATGAGTTCTAGACGGGTGTAAAGGGAGTAAACAAGAGACTAAACAGACACTGAGCCCACATTTCGGATGCTGATAATGCGGAGTCTGCCCGGATTGTGACGTTTACTCCAGAGAAAAGGTCACAATGATCTCTATTAGATTCACTTCTTCAGACAGTGCGACGCGTTCGGGCTCCGTGTCCGCGCTGATGCCCTTTAACCAAGTCAACGAGTCGGTTCTCATATTTTGGTTTAATGTTATGGCTTCATTTTTAAATCTCAATGTTATGAAGCAAAATAACTTATTTTTTTATTTAGTTTTTTTGACTAACTTTATTTCTGATTTATTGAGCTCATGATGCGCAGCAGTATAGTCTCAGTATGTTCATCCTTTTCTCTTTGACGTTCGGTGTTTCGTCTGTGTGAGTTTGAGCAGCCGGCTGTAAGTGGTGGGCGGGGTCACTTTGCTCCACTGTTCTTGTTCTGCACGGTTTCGTGTATTTTTCTGCACCATTATACACACAAGCACACGCCGCGAGCCACTGAAGGAGGTGGACTGACGTCTGTGTCTGTGTCTGTGTCTGTGTCTGTGTCTGTGTCTGTGTCTGTGTCTGTGTCTGTGTCTGTGTCTGTGTCTG
>JBBJLR010061276.1:0-11345 GCA_037577145.1 Brachypetersius gabonensis
TGAGATGGTTCTCCCGCTAGGTTAGTGGGTGGCGTTGTCGAATGTTAAAGTAGGTACTTTGCAAGTCAGGTACTACAGTTAAATAAGGAATAAGGAAAATACATGTTAAGCAGGTTATGTGTACTTTACTTACTGTATCATCTCACATGCACATGTAAGGTGACACTTCTTATAACAGATTTCAGTGTTTCGTATGGTAAACATTTTTAATGGAATATTAGGTACAGATCACATGACTAAAATGCTTTGGTCAAAGGCTAAATGGGGTCAAAGGCCGAAACAGGGGTCCACAAACTTTTTTCAGTGAGGGACACCACCCAGTGTGCCTTATAAAGTATTTAATTCAAGTCTTAGCCACTGATGAGTGGAGGATATAGAGGTATATTAAAGTTTATAGATTATTGACTACTGGTTTCAAAAAGTATGAAGCTTCTAAAGGTGCAGATTCCCTCACACTTGCTTTTTCTTGCCCAAAGACACAATTATTGATATACTAGACAAATAGTGCAATTTTGGGTGTAGAAGCCTAACAATGCACTATTTGCAGCGTGTTAGTCCCACCCATTTACACTAACATCACGAAATTTCAGCCTGTTCTGCTCTTATTAAGGTATAATGCAAGACTCTCAATTAGATCAGAACAGTAAGAGAAAAGAAATTCGGCCATTTTTGTTCATGTGATGGCATTTTTAAAACCACAGTAGTAGCTATTTTTTTTGTTTTATAAATACAATAACTTTGGATCTATGTGACATAGTAACACCAACTGAAGCTCAGGCGAACTTCCAGATTTTGTTTCTTTTCATTTTACATGGTATATTGATCCTGAAGGTATTATTGATTCCTCTGTATTTAACCCTTTCACCCGAGAGAAGCAGTGGGCAGCCAGAGATGCGGTGCCTGGGGAACAGTGTGTGACGACGATACCTTGCTCATGGGTAAATCTGGTGGTCCTGGGATTAATACACCCGACCCTGGGATTACAGGGGCAACTTCTTAATCATCAGGAGTTGTTTGGCTTTATGATTACAATTTACAATTTGTTGCTCTACTAGCACGGATCCATGTTGACTACTTGAATATTAAAATAAGAATCTTAAGCCTAGTTATTTCCCAGCCTCTTCTTACTAAATATACAATCAGGCTAATCAACAACTTACTGTCTTACTCTTCTACTGCAGAAACTCTGCAGAACCTCCTTGAACTTTTCTAGGATCTATCAGCAGCTGATAACCTCGTGCCTCCGAGGCCTTCAGGCTCTGAGTTAAAGGCCTCCACTATCTCCCTCACACAAAGAGAATCAGTCCCACAGAGCTATCCCCCAATAGGCAGCTCCAGGCAAACAAATTCAGAAGCTCTTCCAAGGACATTCATGCACAGACCTAAAACTGTTGATTCAAAGCAGGATTTTTTCCATTTTTCAAATCCAAGCGGCTTTAAAAGCTCTCTTGGAAAACACACTTTGATTCCATCCTGCTCAAACCTTTCCCAGCCTCAGAGGACGTCCTGCTTAATATTCCAAAATAAATTTGGAGCTCTTTATGTGAAGTTAAGCAGACAACACTTTGGAAGTAAACTAAGTAATATCACATTAAAACTTACACAGTTCAGCACTGTTTGCTGAATGAATAACAGGATTCATAGGAAGGCCTTTACTTTAGTCTCTCAAAAAAGTTTTTTTTTAATTTACACTGAACATCAGAGTTCACTTCACAGTCTGTGTTCCTTGTAAACTTCACAACAGGATTTTAAAGATGTTTAGCAGTTAAATAAGAGACCACTGCAATTTATTTTTAAATCAGCATCTCTATGAGGACAACAACCATTCCAGTCCAGTGTCTGTTAGATTCCTCCACAAACACCTCATTCTGCTTTATGAGGGACTGATTAGTGATCAGCTGAATCACATCTTATTTAATGAGGAAAAGTATAAAACACTGCTGTAGTCGACTCTTTCCTCTCACACTGAGTCCAGTTGGATGGTGAAACACTACTAGAAGTTCCTCAAAGGTCATTATTGCCATTTTGTTTAAGAGAGAACGAGAGATTTGTTTTCTTTGATATATTCAAGTTCTGTAAACACTAGCATTTCTCTTATTTTGATGTATTGTCACTAAAATGATGCTTTAAAGAACAATATTTTGATAGGAAAATGTGAATATATATTGTCAGCAGTTCTTAAAAATTAAGGCAAAGCTGTTCAGTTCAATGCTTGCAGCTATAAACGATAAAACCTAAGAAACTGAATGGTGGTCTCTTATTTTTTCTGGTGCTGTATTGATGAATCTGTGTTATACCATTCAGATGTGTAGTAGTGACGTTTAAACATTCCACATAAATATGCATGACTGGTTTTACGTCAGCATACTGACTTGAGTCACTGGACCAAAACCTGTAATGTGCAGGTGATAATAAGCTGATGTGGATGATCAGATTAGTTTTCAGAACCATAACAAAGCAATTATTCCTGAGACAGGACAAGCCTGCTCTGTCACATGTTGTTCTAATTTCTCTGTGTGGTTCTTCATCATGTTTTTGGAAATTTCCCCTTTTAAGACTTCATTGGAGGGCATTTAGCTCAAATGGTAGAGTGCTTGTGGGGTCTTTCTTTTGTGGCAGCTGGTGTTCTGGTGGTTAGGGACTTGAGCTTGCATTTGGAAGTTTGTAGGTTCAAATACCTGGACTGCTAGTGGCACCACTGAGGTGCCCTTGAACAAGGTACCATCCTCAACACTGCTCCCTGGGCACCATTATTGGCAGCCCACTGCTTTGCTCAAGTGAATAGGGATGAATACAGTATATAGTGCTTTATTTCATGAACGTTTTCCTCTTCTTAGGAAGTTTCTAATTTTGCGTTTTGGTTTAATCCCAGTGGTTCTTCTTCATGCCCTTAGGAAAGTTCTCCTTTTGATTCATGGTTCATCTCAGTGGTCCTTCCTCATACGTTTAGAGTCATCTCATGCGATGTTAAATTCGAAAGTGACATTGAGATTTGTGAAATTTGAAATACAATAAACAAAACAATAAAATGTACCTGAATGAATGTCCTCAAGTGGAGAAAATGCTCAGTCTAGCAAAATAAAAGTTTAGAGTGTTTAGAGTGCGGGTAAATGGGATGGCTCTGTATTTTGGTTAGGGTTGCACAATATAGACAAAATACCATAAATGCACTAACATTGCTAAATATTGTTGTCTGTTACAATCTGCCTTCCCCTTTTTAATATATGATGACCTACATTATTAAAATCAGGCAGGCTTCGAATCACATGATCCATGAATCATATCTGTGATTGGTTAGAGCAAACAAGGCACACAATTTTCACAGTTTTTCTGCTCTAACACGCCGTTAAATAACGATTAGCAACATGTTCTTGATTTCGAACTGTGCAGTGCATGTGAGGATAACACTGGTTTAATGAATGAAGCTGGACAACACTGATACAAGCATCTGCAAGCAGAATATGACCTTATAAAAAGCAGCTGGAGCTCTGATGAAGCCCAGCGTGGAGCTAATGGACAGAGGAGTCCTCACACAGAGAGGAGATTGTAAACGCTGCAGGGCCGATAACGCCTCTCGCTGCTTGACTGGACAGAACAGCTGCCTGAATCACTGCCTCCTTCACAAACTCCATAGTGGCCGTTCATTCATTGGATTAGCCTGAATTATGTTAGATTATATTAGATAACACCCTGACAAATCAATGATTGGATGATGAGTGGGCAGCCATGAAGCAAATTCTTCTATTTCCACTGTTGTTGTTTACATTTTTTTTCAACAGAATTTGAAAACACAAGCTGTTCCATGAATCAATGATAAACAGATCAAAAATAATAGAGGAGAATGACTTCAAATGGAAATTCGAAGAATGTGCTTTGCTTCTGCTACACACCATGAGCATGATGGAGATAACTGTCCTGTTTTATATGTATTTTAACATTTCCAGATGCAGAGGAGGAAGGAGGAATTAGCTCTCAATATATTGTAAAAATGGTGACAAGGTGGCCTCAGGTGATTTAGCTTTATTCTTTAGACTCGCTGTGAGTCTTCCCAGGCCACAGTGATCTGCGGGAAGGTTAAGCCAGTGTTTTATGGAGATTTCAGTTGTCTTTCCAGTTCAGTTATATAATCTTTCTGGTTTGAGATGGTTACTGGCAGTGAGGAGATGTCATTAAGTGGTGCTAGAGGGGGTCGGACTGGGATGCCAAGGCCCAGCAGAAAAATTCCTGTACTCCATATCTGACACAATAATGTTATAATGCTAGTGTTTTACATTTCTGCATGTTTCTAACAAAATGCATTCATATTGAATGCTATATGAGCTGTTACTCTTTCATCCAACCATCCATCCATCCATCCATCCATCCATCCACCCATCCAAACACCCACCCATCTATCTAATGATTCTCAGGTCCATCCGTCCATCTGATCCAACAGATCAGTTATTATTTTAGAGGGAGGAAATGACATTCACTCATTCATCCATTCATCCATCTATCCATCCACCCATCCATCCAACCAACCTACCAACCACCTGTCATGGCGGTTATGGGGAAAGATGCACTAACAGGACAGAGATAATGAGATAAATGGGTTTTAATGTCAGCACAGTCTCTGCTACAAGCTCTAATTCAGTGGGAGCTCTTGTGCTCACGCCTGCAGATATAGTAGGAAAAACACACACACACTGTCAACACACCAAGTACATGAAGTTGCAAAGGGTTCCAGCTGAACGTGGCTTGGCTGGCTGCTGGCTCTCTTCACTGCCCATGAAGAGACCGTTGGATAAAACTAAGAAAGTCCTCCTCCTCTTCCTACTAGCAGAGCACAAAACATGAACCAAGAGAAGGACAATCGTTGCAAGGTTCAGAACCTGACCCCGTGGATCGGCTGGCCTTTTGAACACACATACTCAGACACGGACAATAACTCAAGTGCTTTACTCAAACTCAGGACAGGTGGACGTGTCGTTAGGTACCTAGCAACCCAGCCAGAGAGCCCCGGCACCCAACGACCACACACACAACAACCGTGACATCACACTCCATCCATCCATCCATCCATCCATCCATCCATCCATTCTTCCAGAAATACCACTTATTTGTCCATTTGTCCACTCATCACCTTCTCCTTAGGTTTTTGCTTATTAATACCCAAGAGTGACATTAATAAGACTACAAGACTCCTATAAACTTTTCCTGACCTAAACCAACATAAACTGATCAAAACACTTGCTGAGATGAAATTACATTAAAATGGACAAAATCAGTCTTTATAATATCTGATTCTAAAAATATGTCTTTATAAATGTATGTCATTTAGCCTGAAAGGCTTATGTTGGTGTTGTGTAGCTTTTGCCCTTTGTTATAGTGTAAATTAAAGCATAACACTTCAGTCTTCCTATACACACATACATACTGTTAAACTATGAATGAACTTTAAATGAATATGTAGAGCAGGATTTCCTTAAATTGTTTCCAGAAAAGCATTCCCTAACATTTACCGAATACAAATACTCTAGAACAGGGGACGTTGAAGTGGCCATATGTTATCCCCTGCTGAAAGGTAGCAGAGAGAGAGTAAAGGGAAAGTCCACAGGTGGGGCTGAGTCTCAGGGGGTAATGTGGTAATGGCTGTAGATGATGTTGGATGCTGGGGCCCTGGTACGGATACACTCACTCATTTACTGCAGTGCAGAGGCTGCATTCCATCAACCCAGCCAAGCACACCCCTCCCTCCCTCCCTCCCTCCCTCTCTCCCTCTCTCCCTCTAACCCTCTCTGTCTCACTCTCTCTCTCTCTCTCTCTCTCTCTCTCTCTCTCTCTCTCTCTCTCTCTCTCATTCTCCAGTAGTTATATGTTAACAGAGAGGGGATAGGCCAATCAAGCACTCTAAATAGCCCCCAGACGTGAATGGTTGTCTGTCTCTGTATGTGGCATGCTGGCGACTGTCCAGGGTGTACCCTGCCTTCGCCCATTGCAGCTGGGATAGGCACCGGTCCCCCCATGACCCCGAGTGCGGGAGAAAGAGGTAGGGGTTATTGTCGAATATATTTTTCTGAAATCTGTGTAGCCCAAATGCTGGCAACCCACACATTTTGTGCAGCCTCCCTTTGTAAAGACGGAGCTCTCCTGTTCTCCTATAAGGTTTAAGGAGCCTAGAGAACACATGGCAAAGAATCTGAGGTCATTCCTCCATACAGAATACCTCAGATTTATCACGACTAGTAGTTTCATGTGGCTCCACTTTTCAGTGCTTTAACAAGCCAGTTAACATTCCCCTTCTAAAACCTGTTGATTCCTTCCGTACAAAGAGAAAGAAACTATAAACAGAAAAGGCACACACACTCAAACCTCTATGGAGCAAAAGCCTCACATCTCTCCCAGCTTTGCACCAGCACTAAACCCCAGAGATAAGAACCTGCTCTGCACTTTTATGGCCTCTAAAACGAGGAAGAGACGGAGGAAGAAGATGCAGCGCACGTGCAGCCCTCAACCGTTCCATAATTTATCTCCAGGTGTAAAAGAGGGTAACTAAGTGACTGACTTTGATTTAGACTGCTTTTACCCCCCCATGTTTTTATGTGGTTGTCTGGGGTGGCAGGTTGCTGGTGTTTCTCAGGCTGCCACACTGAAGTCTTTCCTCACTCTAGAGGAATCCACAAATGAGCTGCTTGATCTGTGCTTGTTAGCTCAGCGTTCACTCATGTGTGTTTATGATTTGATAGATTTTTGAGACAGTGATGAGTAACCTGACATTACGCATGACTCTGCAGAGCCTGATAACTCACAGCAGACACATTTTCTGATAAGGAACACAGTAGCCTATGCTGCAAAAATAAAAATCTGAGACTAATTCTTCAAACTGATATATGAAAAATTGATGTGAGGATTTGAGCCAGCTTGCGAGGCAGCTGTTGGCCTAGTGGTTAGGAATTTGTCCCTGTAATCAGAAACTCGTGGGTTTGAATCCATGGACTGCTAGGGGCACCACTGACGTTCCCTTGAGTAAAGTACCATTCCCACACACTGCTCCCCACGCGCTTTGTTCCTGGCTACACACTGCTTCAGTTAATAAATGGGTTAAATGCAGAGAAAGAATTTTACACTGTTCACACTGCTGTGGTGTGTTCACATGTGACAAAAATGTTTCTTTCACTTTGACACGGTCCTGACTGAGATGCCTAGACAGCAGCTCTTGTGCGGGGGTTGCTAGTGCGCTGTGTTTTAGAGCTGCAGACCGGTCAGAGCACCCATATTGGCCACTATCCACTACTGAAACACCAAAAATAAACACATCAGATCTGGACCATGGAGCAATGGAAGAAGAAAGACTGGTCTGATCAGCATTCATTTCAACATTAGGTGGGCATTAGCTCAAACCCCAGAGATGCCTGGAAGATCAAGAGGACAAAATGTCTGCATTTATATTATTCATTACCACCAACTTTGATTCTAGATTAGATCTCCTGCTCCTGCAGGAATCTGCAAAAACAGACCCCGTTGTGTAAAAAGGCTGTGTGCGGCGTATGGTTACACACTGAATTTACCTCATTTTTACAGCTCAGAGTATGTCTTACTGTGTCCTAAACCACACCCACTTTAATGAGCAGCTGAATGAGGCTTGAACACGCCAAAAGAGGCTTTCATATTGTGTTTATGGAAAAGATTTGGGTGACTATTGACTTCTAGTGTTAGTTGTTGTTAGCAACATTTGTAATTCCAGTTATATACAAAAGAAGCAAAGTTTGGACAACAAATATATATTGACTGATATACTGCACCTGGTGTTAGAAAACTGTGATTTTCACCAATTCTTTAATCTTATCTTCCTTGAAGAAGAAGATTCTCTTGAAAATGCAGTTAGAACTCCACTCCTTCCATCATCTATCAGTGTGAATGTGGGAATGCTGAGCAGGAGAAACGTTACCGTGGCCCAAGAGCTCAGATCGGAAAAGGCATTTCCACCAGCAGCCCCCAGGGTGTTGATAGCATCTCGGGTAAACAGCCTGTAAGGATGAACAACAACAATATAACCAGTGTAGAAACATGTAGTCCAGGAGGTTGCAGTATTAATAGCAGTAGCCTACGCAGATGTCACCGATAGAAGGTTTATTTAAACTATTAATGACTTTGTTTAAACCCGTTTCTGCCCACACAGTGTGTAAAGGTGAAGTGCCATGAATCAAACCGGACAGAATGGGATGATTATTTAAAACAGACAGTTTTAAATCCCCAATCCTCCAAAGACTTCCTCCAAACAAGTGGAGCAAGAGCTGCCAAATAAAAACACTCTGGCTCCTGGGTCTTATCACTTCATATTATTTTAAAAAATGATGCAACTGTTGTAACACAGTTTTCTTTTTCAGACAGCACTCACAAGACAAGGCAAGTGCATCTACATAGTTTTCTCTGTCTTTAATGTATGTGCATATGCAACACGCTTTACAGAGAGTTCAAATGAAAGTAAAATGTTGATGATACTATACATATTGATTAAATTAAAACTATAATAAGCACACCCAAATTGAATCTAATGAAGTACGG
Source organism: Brachypetersius gabonensis (assembly GCA_037577145.1). Lineage (NCBI taxonomy): Eukaryota > Metazoa > Chordata > Actinopteri > Characiformes > Alestidae > Brachypetersius > Brachypetersius gabonensis. The sequence continues at coordinate 8,545 of JBBJLR010061276.1, forward strand.
AATTAAATTGAACCAAACTACAGTTTTATAATAACAACAATGTTGGGCTTCCACTGGCCTGGGAATGGTTACAGAAACATAAATAAAAATTTGACAAATATAAAATCACCAGTAATATTTTGTTGATTGTTTGTACCTATTCTAGTTTTGTAACACACACACACACACACACACACACACACACACACACACACACACACACACATACATATATATATAGTAAGTATGAATTGTGGAAAAAGTGTGGAAAAAGTGGAAAATAGGTTACTTTTCAGCATACATAAAAAGTAATAGAGAAATGAGACAAATAAAATAATAAATGTGTGTATTTTATATATATTATATACTTTAAATAGTGCATCTGGGGTCTTACACACTGGGGTCTTTCCACTTCTGCAGAGTTTCAGTTGGAACAAGTCCAGTTAGCAGCTGAGAATCTCAACTTCAGACTGTTCACGTGGGGATGGCGCCCTCTAGTGTGGAAGTGGAGCACCAGCAGCTCACAGGCTCCTTGTTACTCCGTGTCTGAGAGGAAAGTCTCTCGGCGCGGGATTTGATTGATGCTGGAATCTGCCAGACCTCGGCGTGGCCTGAATACATCACAGCAGCGCGAGACACCTGGAGCTGCACGGAAAACCTCAACAAACATCCAGAATATTCCTGCATTCCTGTTTATTTAATACATGAGGCTCTCAGACTGATCCTAGCTCTGGACTAAATGACACGGTCTGTGAGGCTGAATGTGAGTATGGAAGACAGAGCACCCCTTTTCAGAAAGATAAGACTGTTCTGAGTTATTTTATTGTATAATTTGCATTATTGTACATTAGAGGCCTGCTGGGAAAATATCAGCATACTCTCCTCACATTCAGAACTAGACCATTTAAAATGAAAACAACTGGTCAGGGGCGGAGACAGAAGCTAGAGACAGGTAAACAGGATAAAAAGGGGGCGGAGCTCACATCCAAACATACTCACGTGGAGCAGACACATAAACAAAGGCACATGGAGAATAAAAATATAGACAAGAAAACAGGTGATCAAATTTTGAAAAAAAAAGCCATAAATTAATCATTGAACAACATGTAATTTGAGTGGGGTGTTCTAACTTCTGCACACCACTGTACCTGCTGGTTTATTATGTTTAAGTTTAGACTGCATGCATTATTCTTTAATAAATAAATACCAGCCCATTAATATCTATAGTCACAAACCTGAACAAACCTTTTCAAAAGTGATAAAGGCAAATTTCATGCAATTTGTCAAATTAGATTACAAATTGTTTGTCCTCACAGTGTTTCACACACACAGAGTATCAGTGTGCACTCAACCTCAAACCTGTGGATTCACTTTCAGACCGACATCAATTAAACTCCAGCCAAAACACACACATACACATACATCCACACCACTCATGTCTACACACAACATACATTCACCAACCTGGGCATACATGGAAGCCAGTGCAGTTCAAGGGGCACCTATCTAGCTCCTGGGCGGATTTCCACAGTGGCTGAAACAGTTTATGCTGAGCTAACGGTGTAAATCTTCTGTTTCTGACAGAGAGAAGACTGAAAGAAGATACTAGGACCCTCATACTTTTATCACTCAACCCACATTACTCTGCGAATCATGAACAAAACACAGTACAGTTTCTTCATATTTTGCTTCCAAATATCCATTTGTTCCCATTTCTTTAATTTAATCTACACAGTATACCAAAAATAACAGTTTGACAGACATAAAAGTTTTTTTTTTCCACCAATAAGGTGATTCAATGCAAAATAGAAAGACAAAAGAGGGGTGACAAAATACTTATTGATTATTTATTAAAAGATTATTCAGTACTGTATTATAGACATGAATATATTTACAGTATGGGAGAGAATCTCGTCCTACTTTATCTCTCTAGAGTTCTTACAGCTCCAGCACTAGAGCTTCTTAAGGCCAGACTACACTCATTCAAACCTGTGGTGTCTTCCTGCACCCCTGTTTTTCTTTGTTTTTTAACACTTGAAACATTTTCTCTCAAGATTTTCACCTTTTTTATTTTCCCTGCGAGCTGCGAAGTGACTCTAAGTGTTACTGCGGTGTTATATAAGTAAAAGGAATTATTATAATGTGTGAAATGTATAGGGATTTTCTGGTTGAATGACATCTCTAAAATCTATAAAACAAGCATGTTGTTTAATTACTTAAAAAATTTACTATAATTTGCATCACAAACTATATATTTATTTATAGCAGCATAATATTAAAATATTAAAATAATGTAAAATAAAAAAATGATGAACTGTAAACCACTAAACACAAAACAATAACATAAGAAAAGGAAAACCCAGTAACAATAAAACAAATAATAGTCAAGTATTAGCACCACCTATTAAATGCAAGAATGGCAAGATGGCAACAAAACACACACAGTAATAAAAATAAGGTAGCAGGAAGTTGCAGTAGTAACAATAGACAAAATTAGAAATAAATGAACATAAATGCAACAAAACAACATCAACAAAAGTAAGATTATTATTATTATTATTATTATTATTAATAATAATAATAATAATAATATAATAATAATAATAATAATAATAATAATAATAATAATAATAATAAAAACTTAACTGCTACAGGCACTTTAATAAATACACAGATTTATTTTAAAAATCAATAAATTAACTCATCAAAGCAAATGGCTTTGTTCTATTATTTAATTTCTCTCTCTTTCTCTTTCTCTCTCTCTCTCTCTCTCTCTCTCTCTCTCTCTCCCTCTCTCTCTCTCTCTCTCTCTCTCTCTCTCT